>JABXWE010006744.1:0-23352 GCA_014611495.1 Limonius californicus
TAGGTATAAATGGACCGATACAGTGGGGGCCTAAATCACCGGACTTGACCCCACTAGACTTCTTCTTGTGGGGAACTTTAAAAAATAAAGTTTACAGAACACCATCTGTTAACTTGGAACATTTAAAAGAAAAAATCAGAAATGCTTGCGTTGAACTCTCTAGAGAAATGTTACGTAAGGCTTCAGTGAGAGAAGTAAGGCGGAGATTGGATAAGTGTTTAGAAGTAGGAGGTGGCTACATTGAAAATTTGTTGGAGTGATTGCCTACATACTTTGTTTCTTTTTGTTTTTTCTAATAGTAATAGATTATGTGTTTTTTATTGTTAAATTAATAATTAATACTAATTAATAATGTTTAATTATTGACAGATGCGACTTTGCTATTTGTTTCCAAAGGCTACTTGTTTAAATTTTGACGATTGCGAATTATCGATAATACTTTTTTTTTACAAATTTGCTTATAATTTTTTAACGGAAAAAGATAGCAAATTTGTTTGTCTACAAAATGTATTTAGAAAAATTAGCTCTTTTTAAATGTGCCAAAATATGGGTATGTTTCTGGAAAAAATAAATTTGATGACGTCATTACTTCAGTTTCCAAATATGGAAAGATATGAAAATTTGGCTTAAAATGGACCTTACTCAATCCCATTTAAGAACCTCTTTTCCGATTTTTTCTATCGTTTTTCCTTTTCTTATGATAGAGCTGAGACCTCGAGTTTCACTCACCCTATACATTAGGTTCTGTTAGATTTTACACAAAATACGTAGAGAATGTTTTATTTAATGAGATTTACGAGTTGAATATTTTTCGAACATTTGCTTTTACGAAACATCTACATTAGTACCTGCTTTTGTCAACGTAAAGAAATCCGAAGGGGATTTTCACTTTTGTGAAAGAAAACAAAATGCAAATATATCATTACATGGTATATTAATTAATTTTAACTGTTTCTCCGCTTTACTCCATCTATGCTCTACTTTCAGATAATGGGGAAATGTTTAAGATAATAATGTTTGAGAACAAAAAATAGCAATTTACTGCTTTAAAAAGATAGAATAGATGTCTGTTTGGTTTTTTTTCATAATAACTAAACGCCTAGTAATGTAATATAACTTCTATCTGTGCCTAGGAAGTTGGCAGGGAGATGACTCCTCAACCCCTTCAACTGTGATCTATAAGAGACGCAAAAGTGAATCGGCGTAAATTAAAGCGGCGTAAAACGAGTCGTATTTGTATATTTTCTAATTTAATATTACTTGTAAACATAGTAATGTAGATATCAAGATATTTAAAACAAGACGTGAAGTAATTGATGAAAATAAGCAAGTTGCCAAGAAGGGAATAATCTTTAACGGGAAAATGGAGCCAGCTGACTGCGTAAGTAGTATAAGTTGTGTTTTTAATTTGATTATACATTGTAGCCAAATAGTTATATCGGCCGCTCAATAGATTTATCGTATCCGGAAAACTGTTTCGAAATTATACAGAAACAAGTTCATGTCGATAAAATGTTTTATAGACTGTAATAGTACATTAAGCATTATTACACAAATCAACGCACGATTGTAGTAAGATATTATAAAGACTCAGCGATCAAATGAAAACTATTACAACATTGCTAATCCAACAACTATAGTCAGCTTATTAATAAATCACAAGGAACATAACTAGAACGTTACAATCACTGCAATTGATCGTACATTCTAGGTCTACAGATCTAGATTCCGTTTCAACGAGACGCACCTCAACGCTTTAGATTATTATCAACAATAACAAATTAGCTACCGCGTCTCAATTTGTAGCACCTTGTCTGGTGGTCAGGTTACCTAACGCCTATTGAAACCATCTGACAGGCGGTAATGGTTACCGGTTGGGGAAAGGTAAGAAGAGACATAATATTTAATAGTGGAGACATTTTTCTGCGACCGTAGCGTATGCTTTCTCCTTTCGCGCAAAATTCGCAGTCTTCCATACCGCGGGTTAGTTAAATCGATGACCTTTTTAAATTTGAAGGAACATTAGAAATTTTAAAAGCTGTTACGCGATTGCCTCGCTTCCGTTACTATTTCACTATAATTAAGATTCTTCCAAATGGTCTTTCACTTTCCATATTGGGGCATCATCTTCGCTTTTAATGACTTTTGCAACACAGAAACTATAACATTATTCCTATTTGTGACGCAAAATCTTATTCTGTTTTTGGTTATCATAATATGAAATACATTTTAGTTAATTATAATAAATTACGTAACTCTAGAAGGCGTCTATGGATATCAGTTCATCTTAAATTAATGTATAGCTAGATAGATCTATAAAATGTTCCAAAAAATACAGAAGAATTAAATTAAATAATACAGCGTGTTGAGGGAAGGCAGCGTAGCATATTCTAACTAAACTAAAATATACACCTTTGGGAGACACTGAAAATTTTTCATTATTAATATGAATGATTTAACAAGGACGTAAAGAATACAAAACAACCTAAGACGCCTATCCGACAATATTTTTCCGGGTTCTTCTCTTTTTTTTTCGTAGGTTAGAAGGCAATTTCTTAAAAATCAGTATTTTAAAAAGTCTAAAATAGAAATAGTATTAAAGATATTTTAAGAAACATTTGATCCTTAAATTCTCTGAAAGGTATGCAACATGAAAATATATGTTGAAATTGGTAACCATTTTACATCTAGGCAAAATATTATTTTTTAGCGAAAAAGGGATGGGAATTGAAATGAACAGCATCACTCTATATTCGCTACACTTTTTAGAAGACCAAGTCCTTGTACCACAGGACCGTGACGAAATACAGTACATGATTCAAAAATTAGGTAAAGAGTACGAGAAGTGGGAGCTAGAAATGATTATGAATGAAACAGAATACTTGGTAATAGCACAAAAAAAACTGAAAAGAAAGAAATTGAAAAAGGAAAAAATAAAAGGATGTGATCAGTATAGATACCTGGGGGTCCATATAAATAAAAATAAAATGGCCGATTGTACAGTGAAGGACAGAATCGTTGAAGGAAAACAAGTCATACAATTATTGAATTCGTATTATGGGACAAAAACATCAACAAAGGAAGGAAAAACAAATATATAACAGTATAGTAGAAAATATGGCAACATATGGAGCGGAAATCATGGCAATTAACTGAAAAACAAAAACATTTGTTCTTTTATGTGAGCGAGATCTAGAACGTTTTCCAAACATATCTTTACTCTTTGTTGTAGGTACTTTCGCCCTTTGTATAGCCTAACTGTAAATTTTGCCTCTTTGGGGTAGTTCCAATCTCAGTAGCTACTTTTAATGGACCACACAAAGCAGTGGCACAGGACCTGCAGCTTTACTTCTTATCTGACAGAAGGCTCACTTTAAGATTTTTCCCCACTAGGAAAATTTCACCCACCTCGGCGGCCTCGAACTGGCGTCCCTTGGATCTATAAGGCAAGTGCGCTAATCACTCAACCACCGAGGCCGGTAAAAAGGGATTTAAAAGTTGTAGAAATGGATCACTGGTAGCGTTCAATATGAATTATAAAATTAGACCCAGTTCGAAACGAAACAATTAGGAATTCAATGGAGTTAGAAAAACACGTAGCGGGGGATGTGAAACGAATACAATCGATGTGGTTTGGCATGTCCAAGGGATGGACGAAGGAGATCTAAGGAATGGGTTCGTCGAGAAAAAGGCAAGGCGGAGAAAAAGAAAAGGGACAGAAAGATGGATGAAACTACTACGAACCGAAAGATGATAGATGCCGAAATACCGGAAGGAGTAGATGAAGATGATGAAACAGCTTGTTCTTACTTTCACAGGATTTCTGGTGTTGTTTTGGTGTATGCTGCCATTATTCTTTTGCTCATATCATCATTAATGTTGTTGTTACATCTTACAAACCCTTTTCATTTGGATAACAGTATAAAGAGATAATATCGGAGGATCTAGGTGGACTAAGTAAAATCATATCAATTCTTCTACCAGTCCAAAGAATATTAAATTGTTGTATAAAATGTCAAGAACATATCACGGTTCATCGTATTGCAATATCATATCTCTTACACGGTTGTTACAGGGAGACTATAGGGGAAAACAAGAAGGAAGAATTTCAAGACGGCATGCCACCCGGGTCTATTGTGTACATGTCTCATAGATCTGCGTACATGAAATCAAAAATATTTCTAGAATGGCTACAAACTCATTCTGTAAGCCGGCTGGTCCTGTCATGGTAATATTTGATGGTCATACATCCTACTGCAATTTGGTGGAAATGCTGGAGTATGCTGAAGAGCAAGATATTACATTGCTCTGTTACCTGCCCATACGTCGCACTACCTTCAACCACTTGACAGGAGTGTCTTTAAATCTCTAAAAAGTGCTTATAACCAGGCTTGCAATACCTGAATGAAAAGCAATTCTGAAAGAAAAATTACAAGATTGCAGTTTGGAAAATTGCTTAATGAAGCCTGGGGTAGAGCAGCTTCGGTTCAAAATGCCGTTTCAGGTTTTAGAGCTACTGGCATCTTTCCCTATTATCCGGAAATTATTCCAGACTATGCATTTATCGCAATCACATCTACGGGTACAACAAGCAATCACCCAGAAGCCAACTCTTATGAACCGAGAGGAAATTTAACGCCTCCCATCCCAGATATTTCCACACCGTCTACTTCTGCTCAATCCGAGTCATCTGCTACTTCTTTCCAACATCAGTTACCCGCCACTTCTATTGCACAAGACTTAACTCCAAACAAAATCCTATCTAATGTCAGTCCGATGCCAAATATAAGTGCTCTTGCTGCAA
Organism: Limonius californicus; assembly: GCA_014611495.1. Lineage (NCBI taxonomy): Eukaryota > Metazoa > Arthropoda > Insecta > Coleoptera > Elateridae > Limonius > Limonius californicus. The sequence continues at coordinate 4,805 of JABXWE010006744.1, forward strand.
CTAGAAAAAGGGGATTCCAATCGCTAGATAAAGCAAAGGAGGTAAAGGCACGTCAAAAGGAGGAAAAAGCACGTAAAAAGAAACAAAATCCTCAAAAAACCAAGACTGCAGTCAAATTAAACACCAAACTAACTAAGGATAGGAAGGCTTTGAAAAACAAAAAACAACCAATTATTTCCAGTGATAGTGAAGAGCTATCCGATGTTAGTCTGCACGTCAGTTCAGAATTAGAAAGCGGAACTGAAAATTTGTGTGCTGGCTGTGGCGAAGACTATGAATTAACAAAAAAGAAGGACGATTGGATTGTGTGCTTCCGGTGAAAAAAATGGATGCACGACGGTTGCAGCAAATTTGAATATTTGTGTGAAATGTGTGCCAAAATCTTGTTGAAAATGAAAAAATGAATTGTATTTAATATTATCTCGTTCAATAAAACATGTTTTTAAATCACTTTTATGATTCATAGCAACAACTACCTGTTGGCATCTGTCCCAGCATCATTTGGCATCTCACCCATAGACCCTGGGAGAGACGCCAAATTCAGTATGCTACAGAAATGCAAATTATAGTTTTAGAAAATTATTTTAAAGGAATTCTATATTTGATACTCTACCCCATATAGTACTATCTACCTCTGAGTGAAATTGCAGCTGTCTATCACGCTCCACAAGTTTGCAAATTGAGTTTAAAAAAAGGTGTGGCATCACTCCCGGACTTACCCTAAGTTAAAATACGTATATAATGGCTTAGGTTAGATCAAAGTCCTTAGATGGGCTAGGCCAGAGACCTCGACGGTGCAGTGCGTATACGCGCCGTCAGTCAAGGTCACAGTGAAATGCGGCTCAATCGGCCGCGGGGTCAAACCCCGGCTGAGGCGATAACCGTATTTCGTTTAGTTAAGTTTAGGGTGCATGTTGCATGAATGGCTAGTATGGACGGGGCGCCTGCACAATTCAGGGGGGAAGTGGGGACGTAGTATGAATGAATGGAAAAAAAGATGGGCTAGGTTAGACTACTAAACAAGATAATAGAAGCTTACTATATAGTCTGCTAGATTTTAAAATATGTATTTATCTGACTAAATGGTGTATTTTTTGATTACCACTCTTTTCCATTAAGCAAATTTTTAATAAATGCAAACAAATTTGTTCTATAATTCATAGAAACTATAAATATGGCAACTTCATAGCCACGAATAGTTTGTTTAACAAGTACTTCTGATTTAAAATGTAGATGTGTGTAGAAATATAAAACTGTATTGTACAACGGTGTAAGATATGATTTCCATACCTGTATACAGGGTGTCCCATGACGTGAGGTTACTAGAAGAAGAAGTCGAAACTAAAGAGTGGTCATTTTCTCATGATCGACTATTAAGGAAGTTATGTCCTGTTTTAGTTAAATACTAAAGCAACCGAAACAATAAATCATATTAAGTGGTAGTTTTTATTTTATGATGGCTGCAGTGCTTAGAAATGCTTGGACAACCGCATTCTAGATTTCATTCTTTCAAATCAACCATCAATCAACTGGTATTTGATACAAACTGTCTACGATACTATGGAAATGATATTGTCTACTTGTATGTCAAACAGGAAAGCGCCTTAAAGTTGCCGATATCCATTACATGTACGGTTCTTGTGATGGAAACTCAGTAGCGGCTGTTCGAGAATATGGGTTGAGATTTCCAAATCGGCGACTATCAGCCCGACGAGTTTTCCAACGAGTCCACAACCACCTACGTGAACACGGAACATTCCCGAAACTGTCGACTGAGCGGCCAATATAGCAAATACTAGACAATGAGGACAACATACTGCGAGACATTGATAATAATCCCAACACCTCTGTTCGTCGTGTACCTACCTGCACAAGTTAATGTAGCACGAATGCGAGTTTGGATAACATTAAAACGTCATAGTTTATATCCATTTCATATCCAGCCTGTTCAAGCCCTCTCACCTACAGATTTCACTAGTCGTATGGAATTTTGCCGCTGGATCATTCAAAATCGAAACCTACGTAATAGAATTTTACTCACGGATGAGGAAACATTTATAAGGAATTGATTAATGAACAGAAAGAACAGCCACCCTTCGGATTTGGAGAATCCACACGAAATCACAGTGCCAAATTATTAACAAAATTTTCAGTGAATATCCGGTGTGGAATTATTGATAACATGTTCATTGGTCCATTCGTTTTTGAGAACCATTTAACCGCGACAGATATGTAAATTTTCTAGATCATTTGGAAGCATTGTTAGATGATGCCCCTCTGGCGATTAGACATGGTATGTAGTATCAGCATGATGATGTCCCTACACACTTTGCGTTACGTGTAAGACAATTTTTGAGTCAATAGTTTGCAGGACGTGTAATTGGTAGAGGAGAACAGCACTCCCGGCCCCCAAGATCTCCGGACCTAACTTGTTTAGATTATTAATTGTGGGGCCATATGAAAGATATGGTATACCAAACACTATCATAGACTGTTGAAGATCTTAGGAGACGCATTTTTGAGGCAGCAGAACTAATTCGGAATATCAATGATATGTTACGTAGGACAACCAGATCTCTCTTAAGAAGAGCCAAAATATGTCTCGGCAGCAACAGTGGTCAGTTGGAACATTCTTTAAACTGAATTTAAACTAAAACGAAGATAAATATTGGATTTTCTGAAATTGTAATTATTTAATAAATTATAATTTAACACTCGGTATTTTGAAAACGGTTGAGTTTAGGGTATAACTTTATTTGAATTTTTAACTATATTTGGTCTAAAGATCACGTACACGATGTAGTGACCGCATGTCGTGGGAGACCCTGTATATACAGTATAACAGTATATATTTTATTACTGATTTTTTTCTGTATAGTCACGTCAATTTTGCCAGACATCGTGTATGACAAACATATAGTAGCAATGCCATTAAAAAAACTCGTATGAAATATTAAATCAGTATACGTCGTGGTGTCAAGACATTCAAGGTAAAACTCATACCAAGGATAACTTTTTCCCTGGGAACAACAATAAAATTTTACGACTTTCGTATCGTAAATCACGCGTACATTACTAGTACTTTAATTAATGAGAAGTCGGTCAATAAATGGCAACATAACTGCTATAGCCCGGAAACAGCTTGCGATAAGAAAATTATAGGACACACTGTATATAGATGCTTACAGCGAAGCCGATTTAATCATCACGCATCACGTTTTAATTTACGAAAAATTACAGATTTCGTTGTCATTTAGAATATGTCAAATTTCACTTTCTACGTCTGACATTTATCTGTTTATCGTCGAGCATTTATTACCAGGGCCGGCCTGAGCTTGACCTATGTTACGGTCACATCCTCGATACATGGATTGAGGTGATACTGAAAAACTTATCCAAGTATGTGAGAATATCGATCCGTTCATAGACACCTAATCAGTTATTTTAAAAGTCCCTTATGAGAAAGTGGCACAATTCCCATAACAAACCGTCTGTCCAGTTTCATTATAGTTATTTACGGCTATTTATTTATGATTAACGTTAGCTATTAGTCCCTACGTATACAAAGTATTTGATGGCGTGAGAATTAAACCACACCTGAAATATTATCGGCATTTATTCGGCTCGTTGAAGATTGCCAAATTAATTAGTCTAGACTAGGCATTTAAAAGGCCGTCATTTGCCTCAAATTCAATTTTTTGCCTTGCATGTGACTAGCAGGTGAGTGTTACCCAAATTATTAAAGCCATAGAAACAGAGAGAGCGCTATTATGTAACTGTTATTTTTGAACTTTTACTGTTTCGTATCTTAATTGGTGCCTTGTTAATTAATTGGCGCGAAATGAACAAATTTGAAGAAGTTTTTTACGATTAACTTTCGCACATTGTGACAGTGTTAATGAATGCTTAAAATTAAAGTTTTAATTTATGCGTAAAAGTAAAATATTACCTGCTTTTCAGCATTCTTACCGAAGTTCATAATCGCCAATTACCTTACAAGCAAGAAACAGGCTTTAATGTTTCACACTTGAATGAGTCGAAATACTTGCAATTAATGCGGATTTTATTTCTTTTATAATAATGTTTTAAAGGATCTTCTTTTTCTTTTTCTTCGTTTTCTTCTTCTTATAGGATCCTGATTGCATAATTTGATATTGTGCTTAATAGATGAATATTATTTTCTTTATTAGTATCTACAGAATAATTTGTGAGTCAAAAATTGTTTGATAGTTTAAGATCAGTTAATTAAAGTGGTATGTGGTAAACGTTAGTCTTAACTTAATTGACACAGAATACTGACACCTGTCAAATCATGAAGGTTTTCAGTTCAAGGCGTATGGTATTTAATATGTACTTTTGTTTTTGTGGTGTATTCACGCAAACCAGTAAACTTTTGTTTGTTTGTTTGTTTTATTTAACGTCGATCTATTTTTGCTACTACGGCTAACCACCGACGCCAGGGAGCGATCCTACCACACCTGGAAATTTAGCCTGTTTGAGGGTTCTTTTGACGTGCCCAACAACACTTGGACACGGGGCCTACGATTTTACTTCCTATCCGAGAAAAAGGGCCGTTTTAGCGTTTTTTATCGCTCAGAAAAAAAACCACCGACCTCGGCGTCCGGATTCGAACCCGGGACAGCTGCGTGAAAGGCATACGGCCAACCTATCCGAGCTACCGGTGCCGGTAGAGTAAACTTTTAAAATGAAAATACCTTTTTGGACGCACCAGCTATACAATTGCCACGTTGTGTAAATTTTAGGAACTAATGTAATGTATTTATATTAAAGCAATTGGTCACAAAAAGATTACCAAGAGGCACTATGGCAACGTTGGAAAATAATAATAGTGAGCCAAAAGTCACTCTACCGTTTGAAAATTAAATACCCTTTTGTATTTGTATTTTTTTTATTTCTCTTCTACGCAATATTCTACATAGCATGGAGATCTTTCTTATCTACACATGAAAAATAATATCTTGTAAATGACCTCCATTTTCACCTACATAAGTGTGAGCTCTTTCAATTACGCTTTCCAAAATCTGCACGCAAAATAGCTGGCTCCATGGTTTGGATATCTATACGAATATTGCTCAGAAAAAGATCGAGACTTACTGGCATACATTCGTTCTTTTAAATATCCTACAAAAAGATATCCGAAACCGTAAGATCAAGACGACGCGATGCCCAATGAAAATCAGAATATATATAAATAATTATTTCTTCCAAAGTTTGCAATAGCAGCTCCATGGACCCTCTGGTCGAATCGACAGTTGCCTCATCCTGCTGCCACCACATTCCAGGTGTATTTTCTACAGCAGAGAGCACGAAACGAATCAGCATTTCGCGATATTTGCCGCCCGTAACTGTTACTGTATTCCGATTATCATCCTCAGAAAAGTACGGGCCTAGCACCCATGTCAACCAAGGGTATTACGATAGTAGGATAACTGCATCTACTCTATACACCTAATAAACTTGTGGAAGAATACGAAGCATAGGGTATAAAAACAAACACGACAAAACTCAGCTATATGGTTACTGGGGGAAAAGTTGAAGGCTTAGAGATTGAACCAGGAACCATCACATACGTGGAAGCGTACGAATATCTAGGAGTAAAAGTTATAAATGATGGGAAGGCTTATAAAGAAATAACGAAAAATCTAAGTAAAGAGAAATAGATAACCATGACAACTGCATCCCATATGTCTCAGTACCCTCAATAAGACTATAGGAAATTCTGCAAAATAATACTAGGAACTTCTTCTTCCTCAGCACACATTCACTGACTATTCCTGGAAATAGGCCTCCCCTTGCTTTATCAATACCTGCCAATCTCTTACCATCTAATACAAAGTTCTACTATCTTTCTTACGTCGTTCACCCACCTTTTGGAAGGTCGTCGAACACTTATGTTGTGTAATAAATTCGTTGATGTCCAGGGGTCTCATAGTGGGATAGATTGAATAAAACATAATAAGACCAATGTCGATTCCCACAAAATTTAATATATGAACTTAGAAAATTGTAAATATTTTCGGATTATCTATAATCCATCTTCAGACCAAAAAACACAACGTACTTGAATATAAACATCAAAGTGGAAACCAAAAATTACGTGATCATGCTACGACAACTTAAAACAAGAAAGCCGCAACTCCGGCAGGTCAAAATATAAATAAAATAATTACATTAAACGTCAAAAGAACATATTAGAAATCATATTTAAATTTGAATTTGAGAAAACCCCAAATGAGGGATGACATGAGAACAAATATAAAATACAATTCTTCACCACTAACGAAACATGTCAAAAACATTGTTAACATGTCTTAACACACAATATGTTAAAGCAGGAAAAATGTGCGAATCAAATTGGACCCACGTAAAAATTCAGATTTAACCCAGCCTCTCTCTCCCACAAAATGACTGAAACCAGGATATAGTTTATCACCAACCCTGTTCAAAAAATGATCTCCGACGATCATTTTCTAAGTGGACCAAAAATTGTCAACCCATGTGTATTAGTATTGCGATAGGAGCTGCTAAACTCCATAATTTACTCTTTGCAGATTACCAAATAATAATAACGGAGATCGAGCAAGATACTCCATGATTTATATGCTTAGTGAACTTGTGGAAGAATAAGAAGCATGGAGATTAAAGATAAAGATGACAGAGACCAACTAAATAGTTATATGGGGAAAAGTCGAAGATCTCAAGCTTGAACTAGGAACCATCAAGTATGTGGAAAAATACGAATATCTGGGAGTAACAGTTACAAATGATAGGAGACATGATACAGATATACGGAAAATACTAAGTAAAGAGAAATTGATAACAAGACAACTTCATCCTGTAATACCGAACAAAAATATTACAAATAAAACGAAAAAGCAAATGCCTTAATCTTCCGAAGCTGCGTTACATATGGGGCAGAGGTATGGGCGAGAAACAAAATCCTAAAACAAAGCATACTTGCCACTGAAATGCAATTCTGGAGAAGATGCTGATCCTTGTACGATACAGACACATGGATGCTGACTATACCATACTGGATAGAATAAGTAGAAACCAACTGAGGTAGTATGAACATCTGAGAAGGATGAATGAGGAGAGTTGGCCACAATGATCGAGCGTGGTAGTGAAATACTCCAGAACTAAGAAGGAAAGGTAGACCAAGAATACAATAGATGGGAAAAATAAGAACAATAATGGAAGGACGATTGGCAAAACAAAAAAGAATTTCGTAGTAATGGAAAAACCAAAAGTAAAAATTACTGTTTTATTCCATAGTGTTGTAGTTTTTACAGCATTGAAATTTAAACCCACTGTTTTCTTAAATATAAAATGTTCTTGCGATCTTGGATAGTAGCTGTAAGGACTGATAAAGTTATCATATCGAACATATTGGTACGCAGTAAACATTCCGTAAAAGATGATTATATCTTAATTCGTATGTATATCTATCGCCCTGTATTTTATTTTATAATTTTAGACTTTATTTTGTGTTATTGATCATTAATTTTCGACAATTGTAAACACGGTCCGCCTTTAGCACCTGTTCTTTTTTTTATCGGTCGAATAACTACACCAATATGCTGAACAATTTCACTCAAACTTACTGACATTTTTAATAGCAAAATAACATTACTCTGCTCAAGCTAACATAATTGCACGAATGCATTTTATCCAGTTTACGACGGCCATTTGTATGTTTATTTTGCGCCATCTACATTCGCTGGCGTTTCCCAATATCTGAAAATGTAAACAAAGCACCCATTGATTTAGCCTACGCTTTATTGCAGATAAATAGCGTAAACGTCTGAATGAAGTCTAGACAACCTTTAATAATAATCTGATGTAAACGAGAGCTACAAAACGCATTACAAAATATAGTGAACTTTATTTGACTTGACACTATAACACTGGTATGCGAAGTAATGTATAAGAGTTTGTATTGTTTCTAATTACACAATTAAATAAGTTCCATTGAAATTAATTTTTAAAGCTCGATTATTGTGGTATTATTTTAACTAATGCATTTTCACTATCACACGAAAAGTTTAAAATAAGATTTGAAATTTTGGTCGGTATACCATACAGAATGAGCCAAAAATCATTACTTATTGCATTGTTTATTAAACAGTGTACTAAAATTGTTGCTTTCAATCACCCCATAGATTTTGTTCTTCTTGCCATTTCTTTACATCTGCTAGTTAGAGAACTAGCCGTCCATTGGTAGTTTTAAAATGTTAAGTAAAAAAGAAGCTTCTTCAACCTGGTACAAAGGTAGTTTAGGTGCAATCGCTGACGCATGGAATCATAATTTCAAAACTGTTTCAGAAAACTGCCAAAAAAATTTGTATTCTGCAATAGTTCGAGCAAAAAAATCTAGGGGTTCAACTACTGTAAGTTTCTGAAGATTTTGTTTTGTTATTCGGTATTTTGAACTATTGTTTGGTAGACCGGACTTTTATTATTACTTATCATGATTGAAGTTTCACTATTTAATTATCGTTTAATCGTAGTTCAACTTGCTTAAGACGAACCTTAGTACAACAAAATCCTGAATATGACAAGCGCAAATTGTTGGATATGCAGGGTTTACTGTATAGTGTTTCCGGCTCACAGCGTGCGAATACTACAAAATTTACCAAAAAATATGTAATTGTATTTAAAATAAGGGATTTTTGGGTTGACGTTTAACTTGAAATTAAATTAAATTAGAAGAATTAATATGTACATCTACATCTACGTATGAATTTGCCTTTGAAATTTAATTTGGAAATATATTATTACTGATAATAAACACAGCTTTTTTAAGTTTTAGTATCTCATATATTGAGCAAATAAAAGCTGTCGCAAAGACTTCGATATAACGGAGTTATATAAAAACTTTAATTTACAATAAAACAATTGTGAAAACGACGTGAATAGCAGAAAACCAACACCACCCGAGTTAGCGCATCGTAGTTCTATGTACAAGACTAAAAACTATTTGTTTGTTGACTAAAAAACAATAATAATAGCAATACAGTTTGCTGTAGGCAAAGTCTCCTAGGCACATAGAATCCGGAAAAAATGCAATTTTTCATACTCTTTCCATATAGTTCACATAACTAGGAAACCTCGTATACCAATGCCATATCCTACCTACTGCATAATTACTACCTCAACCATCATGTCTTTTTTTTTTAAAGAATCGTGGAGTTGCCAAAGGCAACTCCAAGATTCCCATCCCACCCAGCTTATCCCGGCTCAGCACATTTCGTGATATTCACAGGTCTAACATGCCCCACCCTTGAAAAACCCCATGCCCCAGACACCACAAACACCCTGGGAAAGTGCAGTGCTCAGGATTCGAACCTGAGCGACTTTGGTAGAATAACTCCGAAGCCACGCGCTGAGGCCATTACTCTACCGCGGTCCCCCAACCATCATGTACGTATACATTTTAAATAATTTGTTTATGCAACACGGCTGGAAAATGTCTCACGATTGAAGATCTACGTATGCATTCTCCTAGCCGGCCTCGGTGGTCTAGTGGCTAGCGCGTTTGCCTTTACCATAGATCCAAGGGACGCGGGGTCGAACATGGTCAAGGTCGAAGAGATTTTTCTAGCGGGGCAAAATCTGAAATGAGCCTTCTGTCGGATAAGAAGTAAAGCCATAGGTCCCGTGCCACTGCGATGTGTGACATAAAAATAAATGGCAAATATGCAATTTTGTGAAATATTTATGATGCTGTATTGCGCATGTGCAGTCCACTGGTCCATGCTTTAGTTGACAATATGAATAATTCAAAACTTCAAGGGTTCGAATCCCTTAGCAAACTGTAAAGGTTTGCATACTCTAGTCAATTAATGAAATGTGCTTTCCGAAGAACTCATATCAACTTTACAGGTCTGTATTTTTACCCCTATTTTGTTGAGTTAAACTATTTTTTTTTTATTATTAGAGTATGTATTAAAGATAAATAATATAAATTGAATAACATGAAGTCCTGAACGTTAAATATTATACCACTTAGGTTTTAGGAAAAGTACAACAGTACTTATTTTATCCTAATTCTAGACCAATGGTCTGTTAATTATTTACTATTAATAGCAACTTATTTGCATGCCTGGTAGGAGAAGAGAAGTTCCACTACATGGTTTACGATTGTCAATTTCGTACAACAATCGGAACCGACGGTTTTACGTGCGCTCCGAATTTTAAGCTTAATAATTGCTTCTACTAGGTCTGCAATAAATATAGCGAAATGGCGATGGCACCCACATGCTAAGACTAAGGGGCGCCTACGACGCGTGTTTTGTTAAATATGTAAAAAATTGTATATTTTATTAAAACAGACAAAATCGCAAAACGCATATTCAAAAATGCAATACTAAGAAATATCGAAAATTAGAAGTGTAATAACAATTAAAACTAAAGCTTCAATTGATGTATAAATTAATTTGTTTGGTTGTAATAATTTTTATGATGATATCTAATAAAATGTAGATTTCTGGAATTTGCTTTCAGCGAATCCTTAAGAACTAGGTTTTAGTTTAAGTTCTTCTTATGTTTTGTAATCAAACATCTTATATATTTTATTCCCTTATTTGTTTAAAATCATTGTAATTGTAATTATCACTTCTACCTTTTTTATAGAAATAAGGAAAGCATCGATTCTGGAAATAAATTCGATTACAAGGTTGCAACAGAAATATTTGCAAGGATCAGTAGAAATGTAAAGTCCATTTGTGTGAAAATATTTAAGATATAAAGGTAGGTACATTAAAAATTTAAGAAAATAGGAAATGTTTGGAAAATCTGTAAGCGATGAGTTTGCTAGACTTTTAAAGAACCTATTTTGCAATTAATAATTTTGCCGCACTCTTCTTATTTTTTTCAAAAATATCTCTTAAGCGCCTTTTATTATAAGTAACTTGTAGTAACTATTTTGGCTTATCTCATCGCAAAAACAGTTTCTTCCATTTCAACCGCACTTGGGTACACTTTCTTAAAATTGGTAGACACTTTTACCACCTGTGATATTTTTATCTGCGAGCGGAATTTGATAATAGAATTTTTAAAATACAAGAACCAATTCTTATGTTTCCATAATCTGTAACTTTTGTGGTATTGTTACACCTTACAAATATAAATATAGTAAAAGTAAAAGCTTCTACTATATTTTTTTTAATCTTATGGAGGAATACAGGACGCATTATTGGTGTAATACTTCATCAAGAATGGTGAGGACCCAGTTGATAGAGGACTGGTTTTCTTGGCAAAACGTCGAATATGGTTTAGGTTCGATTCCTCAACATTACCAAGGCAACTTATATAATTCTTATGCGGCAGCCCATCACACGCAATATCCCAATTCCGTAGCCGAAAACCTTTTTTGGCAGTTTTGTTGTTCAGTACCAACGTTAAACTGTAGCCCCCCATGTTGCTACTTTAGCTCTGAGGAGAAGCACGTGGTACAGAATAAGTCGATACTTATCAATGGTACGAAAATATCAATTATGGCAATTAGTGAAATAGTGTTAATTGGTTTGTTTGACTATTGTTATATTTATATTCTATAATTATTAGTTGTTACAGAATGTTTTGATCGAAGATATATGGTAAACTATAATCTGTCTTTTATCCAATTTAACTAATTGGAAATGTATGTAAATATTAAAATTATTTGTAATAGGACACAGCATTTAATGTTTTTTTCTGTACTCGATACTATCGAGATATAGTTGTACTAAAAACTGTTTGATTTCTAGTGTATTATAAAAGTACCGATACTTGAATGTACAAAAATCGGAATTTGTTTAAAAAGATTCTATTTTTTTTGCTTTTTATGTACAACTAAACAATACTATAAATATAATTTACTAATTAAAGAAAATATACAACAAACGCAGATTCGTAAAAAAGCTATTTTATTATGGCCCAAACATAAGGTCCCAACAATTATCTAGGTAGATCCAATCAGTTAATTAGTTAATCAACAAGAATGCCTTCTTGAAGAACGGTGTTAACATTATCGATCAACGTTCACTAACCGGAAATTGCACGACCAGACTATGATCTCGGGCTACTTAACGAGCAATGATAAATTAACGAGGAAGATAATAATACAAGGAACATACAACGCACCTTAAATAGTTTTTCGTAAAATTTAGACCATATATCACCGTGGTGATTAATAGAAGGTCAATAAGGAAGTCCCCTTTCTAGAGGCGTGTTTTACACCCTAAAGTATATTGTTCTGCGATGATTTTAATGAAGGTAAAGGTAAGAATGATGGAAGATGGTATTTGCATTGGTAGGAGCATTGTAAAATTCTAAATGATTGAAGATAAATCAGGAAACTTTTAAGAACCCGCCACAGACACTATGATTAACAATAGTATTAAGCATAAATTATTCATGTAACGAAGACAGACAGAGACTTTTTGTTTATTTTAGTTCCTATATCTACATTATGACTACTTTGATGTAGATCAAATTGAACTGATTGAACCTAGAGTTTAGTTTTCTCCATAGAGATTCGTAACCAAAAGGGTGTAATAATGTAGTCAGCCTCCGAGTAGTGATTAGGTAACTCTATCGGAATTTATTCGAATGCCTTGATCTCGACACTTCTTCCTTATAGGTATTTTATTATGACATAGAAAAGCATCATATTTGTCAATTTCTCGTAGAGTTTTGTTTGCATTTGCATTTTTAACTACATCGATTAAGATTCACCTGGCCTTAAAAAACCAAGGACTACTAACAGCGTGATCTACACGGGCACCATAATCGTCTCAATTCTCGAACGCAACTTGTTTACAAGAATGTTATTGTCTGTGCAACGGCGTGATATTTATAATGAACGGAAGGACTGATGTCTTCGTGTTCATTTAATTTAATTAAAAGCTAAATCGTGTTTTCAGTCTGATTTATTGGAAACAGTGACTTTTCGTAAAGATCTTACTCGTTAATAAATTTAAAACCAAGTGGATTCTACACCACTGCTAAAATAGTGGGTGGTTCCAAATGAAAGCTCATCTGGGAACACTCTAACCCTCAATCTATAAAGAATTAAAATTGGGGACTTACTGGAATTTGCACAAATGTCCCGTTGTTAATGACCGGGTAAGAGTAAAGCGGCACCACGGGAACACTTCCATTTTTGATGAAGATGGGTCCCTGAATGGGAGTAACCGGTGGTTGTTGGCCACCTACGTTCGGGTCGTCGTAATAATCACCCTCATCGTAATCAACCACCGCATGAACCCTTGTAGTTCCTCCTCCTCCACCACGAACCCTTGTAAAGGTTGGAGGCCTGACGGGTTCTTGTGGTACTTCTTCGCCACGAAAGGGCTGTTGTGGAGTTGGATACAGATATGGCTGGGGTTGCTGGTAGAAGTGCGTTGTTGGAGGCGCTGGGGTGGCGAAGTACGGCGCGCTATAATTCAGCAGGGACATTCTTCTGTGCTTCTGCGCATCCTTCTGGAACGTCGACCCACAATAAAACCCGATTTCGAGCGATCCGCGACTGGCACGCGCTATTGCATATTGCGCTTTCCCAATTCCCGAAGGAAAACCTTGAATCAACAAGAAACGTCAAAATTAAAGCGAAGTGTTGCACAATTTGCTCGATTAATTAACTTTTAAAAATGTATTAACACATTTAAGCCAAACTAGAGTAATAGAGCATGAGAGTGAACTTGAACTTCAAACAGGGTTGAATTTGAAAAAATTTGGTCAATTTTGAGGACGAGCTGATGACTTTTGGTTGTGGCACGCCTAATACGAGCGGTCCCGTTGCCTTCATTTTGACTCGAATATGCGAACCACAACCTTGATTACTAGAGCAACACCCACAGTGCTCGGTTTAGAGAAGGGACATTTACAACAATATCAACACGTAAAGGCCATTGTTCACCTTAACTGCTTGGATGATCAACGTTAGCTTGGAATGATTGTCGTCCAGGCTAGCACGTATTTTGATGATAGTTTTAAGTGACTTGATGACCTAGATTTAGGAAACTGACGCAATTATGGCTTCTAAATGATGGGAACGTGTAGGGATGTAAACATTCAAAAATTTCGACACTTGAAGATACAAGAAGTCTAATGAGAACATAAAGTGAAATGTAAATGATTTAGACAATTAAGAAGCGTGCGTATAAGCACGTTATGTAATAATTAGGTACTCTCTTCAATCAGAATGAGTGAAGAACCACACAACGTTTATGGAAAACAAAAGTTTCTAAATGTAACTATAAGTCACCTGGAATTTAAATAGCTTTTTACTGTTTCCAGATTTTTATCATACTCTTACATTGTAATTAGGCAAAATTACTGTTAAATAATAATTTGTGAAAGAAGTTTCTCACCTATAGAAGAAATAGCAAATCAAAATTGAAGCACATGCACATTCACTCAGTGTTCCTTAAGTTTGTTGTTAGCAAGTAACAGTAAACAAAGAAAAAACAGAAAAGTCAACGGAAGAAAGTAAAAGTCAAGTGCACCTAATGTTCTTAACTACCACGAACGATCTTCGACAACGCGTGAACGCTACGGCACTGCGTTCTCTCACCATTCGATGTCAGCTGCACGCGCCCACTACCATCGAGGTGTCTCCCGCTGGTAGTATTAACACAGTGAGGGAATTAAGACCTAGAGCCTCGAGTAAGAGGACTCGGGAAGTACTGGCTGATAGAAAATATGAAAATTATGACAAACGGTAGGAACGAGTTCGTTCCATAAACCCGTATGCGGTTTATGCTTCGGTTGCGTCAGTTCGAAAGGAACTTGAGTGAAGAAGGTCCGGGAACTAAGAGCATGTTAACATTGGAAACCCCATTAAATGTTAAATATGCAGCAATCCTCCACTTGCAAAATGTTTTCAAAAAACCCCTCATTCTGATTATTTCATCTTAACAATTTAAAATTGGAATAAATCGATAAGTTCCTCATTCGTTGTATTTTGAAATATGCCAAAACTTAACAAAAACCAATTCTAATTAAATGGTTTATAATTTCCAGGGGGTTTTAAGCAATAATTTAGTTCATTAATTAGATTTTTTTGTATCTGGTAATAGCAGATCAACTCCAGTTAGTAAATGTATGACCTTTATTCACATCAGCAAACCTATTCTTCGAATTCAAACTGTTAAACTGAAAGGATAATTAAGCAAGCGACTTTCATATCTTTATTTCCTTTTCCTTCGCCCTACGAGCTTGAAGTGTCCTCCAACAGAAGCTTCCTAGTAGCTGACTCTACTTTTCATATTTTTCTTAACAAAATCGTTAGCATATGTTTGTTTTTATTTTTGGAGACACTCATAAATCATATTTTGTTACTATAGGTTGCTTGATTTAAAGCTCTAAAGCAATAATGTGGGGGCAGTTCCATATTCGTAGATATAGATGTGGGGTGTCTTATTTTTAGAATTCACAGTCGTTGCTCAAATAAATGAATCTGCACTAAAATGGGAATATGAAGAGCCTTTTCAGAAATATCAGGTTGCATGTTTTCGCTTAAGAATCTTAAAATTGTTCGATTCGTTTAACGTAAAAAATAGTGTGGGATAAGAAATGAAACAGACAGGCAGAAAGAATTGGAATGAACAAGATAACCTGGCAATGCGAAGAAAAAAGAAAGAAAGAACACTCTAAAAAATAATAAAATAGAATTAACGTGATAGGTAACTTCAAGTTTGCATTAATGTTTGTCAACCTGCCTCTAGTTTGTAGTTTGACATCTAACACTGTTTAGTGTATAGAAAAATTACAGATTTACCAACTATAATACGTAATTAATATAATAAATTGATTATACTTGTAATGTAATTGACAGTTCTTAAAAAGGATTTGCCAATACAAATCATACAAATTCTAGAAACGAAACCTAAAACACACGTAACCCGTCAAACCATTTTTTGATTTCTGTTTTAAGTCATAAATTTCCCTTTTCCGTATGTTATTGTTGAATTAAATATTTTAGCATTGTAGCAGCTTTGATTTAAATCGTGAAAGTATACTCCATTTTCTTTTTTCCCAATCAAAGTGCAGTTGAATTTATTTAGTTGACTTTCACGTAATATGAATTTTTCAGGCTCATCATAATAAACTGGCTATGATTTTCATTACATTAATTGTAATAATTAGGTACAGTGCTTGCTGTATTGTTACGTTTGAGATTAAATTGCCGGTAATAAAGGCCGCCTTTTCTATCGGTCATCTCTAATGCCAACTTTACACTCACTGCCTGCTCTAACCTTTTTTTTGTTTTTTTTTTGCGTAAGAGGAGTAAAATCTTTATCAAGACCCCCGACAGCTCGTACTGTCGGGGAGTGTCAGATTTTTACTGACTAAGAAACTCCTCTTGTTTCCCTTGTGCTTGCAGCATGGTATATCATTAGGGCTGTCGATTTTTAAAAATTTGCTAACCGGTTAACCGGTTAGAAAACTATTCGTATCCGGATAATCCGGATACCGAATAATTCCGCGATTAACCGGTTAACCGGACTATCCGGATACCGAATAATTCGGTTAACCGTATTATCCGGATACCGAATATTGCGGTTAGCCCAACGTATTCGAATTTTCGAATAGTGAACAGTTTAAAACTAACCGCATCGAAGTTTCTGTTATTACATTACTTATTACTATTAGTATGAGAGTACACGGTTTCTAAGTTTTCATCAACGTTCGCACTTCGCAGACGAGAATCACCACTCGGCGGTACCTGCAAAAGTGCCGATTTTATTGTATGGGTAATGGCCGTAATGGGTATAACTGCAATAAAAGGGAAGGTGATGCCGGCCTTCCTAATGCAGTTTTAGAAGCAGATGGTTTAGCTTTAGATAACTATCCAGCATTTCTAAGGCACTGTTAAAATCGGACGTTACACAAAATCGTTTTCAAATAGAAAACAATTAAGTTTAAACTGAATCAACTAATCAACGTCATATATTCCCATAACATTGTTCTACTGTGTAGATAGAATTGCGGTTTCACTATTTTATTTTAAATAGTTGGACTAACCGAAGTATTCGATATCCGAATTGTTCGGTATCCGAATAGTCCGGTTAACCGAATTATTCGGTATCCGAATAGTCCGGTTAGCCGAATTATTCGATATCCGGTTAACCGCAATTCGTTAACCGCGGTTTCGGATAGTAAAAAAACCGGTTAACCGGTTAACCGAATAGTGTCAACAGCCCTAGTATATCTATTGATAATTCATCTTGTCCTCCAGCACTGGGAACACAGCCTCAGTCCGTGCTAGTTTAGCCTCCTTCTCTTTTACCAGCTTTGCGTTACTAACTTCTGCTATTTTACCCAGGAATTTACTAAGTTTATTAGAGCTAAGCTTGTTTGCATGATTTTTAAACCTGCATACCAATTCCATGATTTCGTTTTTAGTATTACTGTTTTCTTTCGTCAATTTATATAAGCCATCGATGCCATTTGCCGGGTCATTTAACATTTTACGAATATAACCGCGCTATCTTTCATTACTATCCATTTCGTATTCGGTTCTTTTGTTAATTACTTTCCTCTTTCTTCTCCCATCTTCGAAGATCTCTTCAGGTGAACATTCAGTGTCGCCGGATAGCGCCCAATCTTCTTCTTGCCTTCCTTTTTTCGAGTTACCTCCATATGGATAGTCACCCACACTCCTACTTCTAGCTGTACCTGGTGGCGTCTTCGCGATTGTCTCTTTTCTTGCAAAGGGATTCTCCTGATTTGACATCTCCCCCCCCCCACAGATTCCGCGGAGTAGAGTGGCACTGGGCCTGTGAGGGATTCCTGGCTATTAGCTAGACCCTCCTGGGGATACTTTTTAAAATCTGCCGTCTCATATTTATTTTCCGTTTTAGCCCTACCGGCAGCGTCCATTTCATTGCCAGGTTTTCATCTGCAGTTCCCCGACATTGTACAAAACATAAACCACAAACGTGTCCCTGTACATAGCCAGGTCGTCGTCATTACCCTCACTTAGTTTAGCTTGTAGGTCAATACAGTATCCGGTGTGTGGCACGTGGAGCCATAAGTGAGGAGCTGTTTGATTGGTTATTCGAAATGCTAATTTGAATTTACCTATGTTTTCTTTTGTTGTGCTTATCTGTTGCCGATTAGAAAAGGTAGGTATATATTGAACGACCAATTGTAGCAGCTTCCCCGAAATCAACTAAAAAAGGTTTGTGAGAATATTTGACTTGTGTTGGTTAAACCATTTATTAATTTGTATATGTTTCATATCCATTTGAGAAAGGATATCTTGTTTAAGAGTTTAATTTTTGTTTATGGCGCCCAACTTAGTAAGTTTAACCAATTACAATTTTATGTGATGTATATAATTCATTTAAAAACTATTGTTATAAACTAAAGAGAATCACAGCATTATTTATTTGGTTCACCAATATGGGGGCTATAACACATCAATATATATATATATATATATATATATATATATATATACCGGGTGAATATTCCTAAACCGAACATAGGCAATTAACATGGGAAAAATGTTTTTAGCAGATTGCTGCTCCCCA
>JABXWE010006745.1:0-22821 GCA_014611495.1 Limonius californicus
ATGATGTACGTTGTGTTGTGTTTCTTATTCTTCTTTTTTATGTAGTAACAGGTTCGAAATCAAGTAGCTGAACTTGATAAATAAAACGCTGTAGAGGTTTAAAACATTTATTGTGTAAAATACACCTCAAGGCCAAAACTGCGGCTGCAGGCTGACTTATCCTTCTTTACCCTCGGTATTCACCTGTACAGACTAGGGAAACTGCAGAAAACCTAGTCAGGGTAATGTATCTTGTAAATTAGCTTGTCGGGGTTAAGGAAATCCCCCCCCCCCGGAATATTGCCCTTAGCACACCACAACATGACGGGGAGGAAATAGGAAGGATTGTAACCTGGTGAAAAATCCTACAGGGGCGCCGGTCAAGCCAGAGCGCTCTACTGAAGGCGGGGAAAGGATGTATCGTCGAGGGAAAATCCTTCAGGGGCGCCGGTCAAGTCAGAACGCTCTACTGAAGGCGGGGAAAGGAAGTATCGCCGAGGGAAAATCCTACAGGGGCGCCGGTCAAGCCAGAGCGCTCTACGGAAGGCGGGGAAAGGATGTATCGTCGCAGGAAAATCCTACAGGGGCGCCGGTCAAGCCGGAGCGCTCTATTGAAGGCGGGGAAAGGATGTATCGTCGCAGGAAAATCTTACAGAAGCGCCTGTCAAGCCAGAGCGCTCTACTGAATGCGGGGAAAGGATGTATCGTCGAAGGAAAGTTATACAGGGGCGCCGGTCAAGCCAGAGCGCTCTATTGAAGGCGGAGAAAGGATCTGCCGTCGAGGGAAAGTCCAGCACGGTCGCCGGTCAAACCAAAGCGCTCTACTGAAGGTGGAGAAAGGATGTAACGTCGAGGAAAAGTCCTATAGGGGCGCCGACCAAGCCAGGGCGATCTACTGAAGGCGGGGAAAGGATGTAACGTTGAAGGAAAATCCTACAGGGGCGCCGGTCAAGCCAGAGCGCTCTACTGAAGGCGGGGAAATGAGAGCAATAGTTGAGACTATTTTCAAAATGCGTGGGTGATTTTGAAAATGATGTGCTTCGATGAACGACTATAAAATAATTGTCCTATTTTAATAGTTCGTCCCTATTTATAGGAAGAAACCACGTGACCAAAACAAATGTATGGTTTAGTGAAAAATATGTTCCTTAACTGAGCCTTGAAATTTAACCCAAATAATTGAATAGTTCTGGGAAATTTAATCATAACTGCTCCAAAACCTTTCAAGTCGGCATGCTTAACACACAAGAATGTTCAACAATGCAATAAATTACAAGAGATTTTAAATAGTGGAAGTTCCTAAAATTACGTGAATATATTACAAAATAATAGCCGAGTTAAGATATGTGAATACACAATCTGTTCATAAACATCCTGACCCTCAAACTCGAGACCGCGAAGAACTGACCTAATCTTACTGCAACACATAAACGGAATCGAAAATTCAATAACTAACTAAAACAATTTCAATTCAATTGCTATAAGGCCCAAAAATAAAAGCGGCCCGGGATGGCCCTACAGTATATACGTGTGATAAGATTGGACTAAACTACACTTATGTAGAATAATCGTACAAATGGCCGATCACGAAAGGGATTATTAAATTCCTAATCATTACCATCATGATCAATCAACCCTTTGCGTCCACTGCTGTACATAGGTCTCCCGCATTCTCGTCCACTCCTTTTTGCTTCGAACCTTCTGGATCCAGTTGCCGGTCATTCTTCATTATTGTCAATTTTTATGTTCTGACTGGGAACTAAGTTGGTCATAAATTTTGTCTTAGGGCCCTTAATTTTCAAGCCTACTTCAGTACTGTTGGAGTTCATTTAACATTGATGAAGCATCGTGTACACTGTCTGACATTAAAACTGTGTCACCCGCCAAGCGAAGGTTTGCTAGGTTCTGCCCATCTATGTTTAGGCTTTTGCCTTCCCAATTTAACCTGTTTAATGCATATTCCAGGACTACAGTAACCAGTTTGGGGGACATCGTATCCCCTTGCCTAACCCCCTGCCAATTGGTATGCGTTTGGTATTCTCATGTAGTTTTATCGTCATTTCTGCATTTTTGTGAATGTTGTATATTACCTTTGTGTACCGATAGTCGACACGGCATTATTGCAGCGCTCCTATAACTGCCTCCATCTCACTGTATCCAAGGCCTTTTGGAAGTCCACCAAGAACCGAACTAGTGGTCTGTTGTATTCAATGAATTTTTCAATTATTGTTTTGACACTTTGTAAGGTGTCATTGGTCCGACATCCAGCACGAAAATCGGCCTCCACTGCTTGGTAGAAATCTAATTATTTCTCAAGTCTCGTAGTTATGATTTTTGAAAATAGTTTGTAGAGATGGCTTAAAAGACTTATAGATTTGTATTTCCCCAGTTCAGCTATATCACGCTTTTTGTGAAGCAGTATCAAAATTCCTAATAATGATGGCAAAACCATAACTTGAATTTTAAGATAATTTGCATTTCTCTTTATTAGAAGATCTCCGCATGTACGTCGTTTTCATTCATGATTTACTTCTCTTTGGGGTTTCAACAGCACTTTAATATTGTGTCTCTATCACATTGTTAACATTACATTTTGTAACAACAAATTTCACCAGTACTGACGTGTGAAAAAGCGATAGTCAAAGCAGAAGAACTTCTTAGAATATACTAGAAGTGATTTTCTAATAGTCTTGTTCACATGTATTTTTATAGTAATGTTTTTGAAGCAGCAATATATAACGTCTAAGTTAGGATCTACAAGGACTCCTTAGACAACAGCGTGTGTTTTGAAGATCAATATTTTATGTGATTCGTAAGTAATTCAAAGCTCTGCTAATTATAGACTAATGCAATTCTCGTAAAACCTTATAACGGCACGAAAGTCAGTAAATGACTCATTGAGACTGAGTTTCTCTTGAAACATCTCAATTTTTGTAAACCTTCAACGTAACAAGATAATACACTTCTGAAGCCTATGGTTCGCAAGAAATAATTAATATCCAATTTAAATTACTACGTTTTAATTATCTGCAGACATTTAATATACTAGTGTCCCACGACGTGAGGTCACTACTTCGTGTATGTAATATGTAGATCAAATGTATTTAAACATTCTAATAAAGTTATGCCCTAAAGTAAATCGTTTTCAAAATACAGAGTGTTAAATCATTATTAATTAAATAAATACAATTTCAAAGAAGCCAATATTTATTTTTATTTTAAGTTAAATTCACTATGAAGATTGTTCAAAATGACCACCGTTGCTCTCGAGACACATTCTGGCTCTTCTTAAGAGAGATCTGGTTGCCCTACGTAACATACCGTTGTTATTCCGAATGAGTTCTGTTGCCTCAAAAATTCGTCTCCCAAGATCTTAAACAAATAATAATCTAAACAAGTTAAGTCCCAATGTCTTGGAGGCCAGGAGCGCTGATTTTCTCTACCAATTACACGTCCTTCAAACCGTTGATTCCAAAATTGTCTTACATGTAACGCAAAGTGCGCAGGGGCACCACCGTGCTGATGCCACATACCATATCTGATAACCAGAGGGACATCAGCCAAAAATCGTCGCAAATGATCTTCTAGAAAATTTAAATATCTATCGGCGGTTAAATGCTCAGGAAAAAATGAATGAAACGGGATATTCTGAAAATGGTGGAAAAAAGATGCCAATTAAAAAACAAGCACCAAATAAAATACCACGAGAAGCATAGAGAAATTAGAAAAGCTAAAGAAAGATTGTTTAAGGCGGAATGTACTGAAATCGAAGAAAAGGATAAAAAACACTTTTGCTATAAATAAGAAAATAATAATGAGTCTAGGAATTGGACGTAGAAGCAATATTAACAACTTATGTGATAACAACGGAAGGATTATATAGAATATAGAAGAAAAATTACATACATGGAAAGCATAGATAAATCAGCTTTTCGCCGACAATCGAACCTCAATAGACGAATCAATGGTGAAATCTCCTGGACCACCTATGTTACAGGAAGAAGTTGAAAAGGCAATAAATAAATTAAAGGAAAGAAAAGCATGTGGGTCAGATGATATCCCAATT
Source organism: Limonius californicus (assembly GCA_014611495.1). Taxonomy (NCBI): domain Eukaryota; kingdom Metazoa; phylum Arthropoda; class Insecta; order Coleoptera; family Elateridae; genus Limonius; species Limonius californicus. Next base: position 4,046 of record JABXWE010006745.1, read on the forward strand.
GAAACGTTAAAACTATTCAGGGAGACTTGTCTGAAAAATCTATTAGTGTTATTCAACAAAATTTATAAATCCGGTACAATACCTTGCTTGCTTGCTTGCTTGCTTTGAAAGAGCGAGATCTAGGACGCGGTTTTCCAAGCATCTCTAAGCACTTAGGCCACATTTGGCCCATTGTACACCCTAACTAAGAATTTTTGCCTATCTGGGGTAATTCCAACCCCAGTAGTGATTTTTAACGTGTCACACATCGTAGTGGCACGGGACCTACGGCTTTATTTCTTATCCGACAGAAGGCGCATTTTCAGATTTTTCCCCGCTAGAAAAATCTCGCCGACCTCAGCCAGGTTTGAACCCGCGTCCCTCGGATCTAAAGGCAAACGCGCTAACCACTAGACCACCGAGGCCGGCGGTACAATACCTTACGACTGGCTTAAATCGGTATTCGTTACACTACCAAAAAAAAAAACGAAATTCAAAGAAAGGACTACCAATCAGACTCATGAGTCACGTCTTGAAACAGTTCCTAAAAATAATTCACGAAAGGATATATAGAAAGCTTGAAGCTCATATTGGAAACAGTCGGTTCGAATTTAGGAGCGGAATGGGAACACGGCAAGTTTTGTTTGCTCTCCAGATGCTCATACAAAGATGTAGAGACGTTAATGCTGATGTGCACGTATGTTGTATAGACTTAAAAAAGCATTTGACATAGTGAAACATAACAAATTAATTAACATCCTAAGAGGAACAGGTATTGACGAACATATAAATCATACAAAATTTTTATTACGGGCAAAGAGCATTGGTAAGAGTTGACAGGACAATTAACAGAGGAAGTAGACAACTGTAGGGGAGTGAGACCCGGCTGTGTCTTGTCTCCACTTCTGTTCAACATCTATTCTGATGAAATTTTTAATAAAGCATTGAACGATATTCCAAGTGTAATAAATATTAACGGAGTCTTGATTAAAACTTTGAGGTATGCCGATGCTATCGTTCTTCTAGCCGATTCCCTGGAGAACTTAAAATAACTTCTGGATCGAGTCATAGAAGTGGGAAATGAATACGGTATAAGCCCGAACACGAATAAAACCAAATATATGGTAATTTCTAAGAAAAACGACGCTCACGTGGTTACAATATGCCATACTCCAAATAATCACTCAAGGAAAAATAAACAGTGAAAGAGGACAGGGTAGAATGAACTCTTCCGAGCGGCTGCGAACAAAGTCTCGATCGCTATGATGATGGCCAACGTACGCCGAGCGGATAAGGTACATGAAGAAGGTTAAATGGCTCTCACAAATGAATGGACCAATGAGCATGTTATCAATAATTCCACACCAGCTATTCACTTTAAACCTATGTTGATAATTTGACACTGTGATTTCGTATGGATTCCCCAAATCCCAAGAGTGGCTGTTCTTTCTATTCATGAATCCATTCCTTGTAAATGTTGCCTCATCGATTAATAAAATTCTAATACGTAGATTTCGATTGTGAATGATCCCGTGGCAACATTCCATAATACTAGCGAAATCTGTAGGTAAGAGGGCTGGATATGAAATGGATATACACCATGACGTTCTAATGTTTTCCAAATTCGCATTCGTGGTACATTAACTTATGCAGATACACGCGAACAGAGGTGCTGGGATTATTATCAATTTCTCGCAGTATGTTGTCCTCATTGCCTAGTATTTACTGTATTGGACGCTCTGTCGACGGTTTCGGCAAAGTTCGGTGTTCACGTAGGTGGTTGTCAATTCGTTGGAAAACTCGTTGGTCTGGTAGTCGCCGATTTGGAAGTCTCAACCCATATTCTCGAGCAGCAGCTGCTGAGTTTCCATAATAAAAACAGTACATGTAATGGATATCGGCGTACTCTCGCGTTGTAAAAGTAAACATTTTCAACACTGTTAATAAGCGCAAGCAGAGAAATCATCTTTAAGGTGCTTTACTGTTTTAGTAACGTAGACAGTTTGTATCAAATACCACTTAATATGATTTATTGTTTCGGTTGCTCCAGTATTTAACTAAAACAGGCCATAACTTCTTTAACAGTCGATTTAGGGAAAATGACCAGTGTTTCGTTTCGATTTTTTTTTCATCTCTACTATACGTAGGTGAAGTAGTGACCTCCGTAATGGAACACCCTGTATATTCCTAAGTTAGAGGTGGCAGAAAGCCGGTTCCCTAAATGAATTGCAGCAAAATTTGATTGAATATTGTTCTCAGTAACATAGAGATTGTTATTAACTGAATTAATTCTACTTTATTCAGTATCCAGGGTTGTTTAGGGACCCGTCATTGTGTCATTACGACGCTTTGGATGACGAAGGCCTTTAGGTGAAAACATTTTAATTTTCGTTTTGGTAAGGACGGTTATATATTTAAAAAATTACTGCGCTTTAAAAATTTATTTATTTATTTATTTATTATGAACAAAACAGGCGCGAAGCCTAATTACATTGCTCGACATGCACTAACAACAATAACATGCAAAATACCAGCAAAATAAAGAAAAAATATATGATATTAATACAGTTGAAAAAAGAAAAAAAAAACAGTAACATAAATAACAATAATAACAACTAATTGTACCCACTCATACACAGATGAAACACAGAATTTACTCAGCGTACAATTTTTTTAATATACGCTTTATATTGTGCTACTGTAAGAGTAAATATATCGATTTGAATGTTATTCATACTATCTAAATAGTTAAACAATGAACATATTCTTGTGATAGTTGAATTTTCCTTCACTTGAGTACGACAACGTTGTATATAAAAAATATTTTTCTTACGCGATCTGTAAGCTGGGATATAGAATGATATTAATAACAAAAGGTCAGGGCAGTCAATGAAATTACGTAATATTTTGTATAAGAATGTTAAATTAAATATCATACGTCTTTGCGAAAGTTTTGTGATTTGTAGTTCACGTCGTAATCCCGCATAAGATTCGAAACCGGGGTATCTGTGATACTTTTTATAGTATAGGAACTTTAGGAATTTGTTTTGCACTGTTTCCAGTGCATTTGCATAAACTGCCGTACCAGGATCCCATACTACAACCGCGAATTCCAGTTTCGATCTTACTAATGTATTGTACAATGTTTTAATAGCTGAAAGATTGCTAAAATTTTGACATGTTCTCATTAAGAATCCAAGAGATCGCATTGAGTTATTAACAGTGATTAATATATGTTCATTGAATTTTAAGTTAGTTGTAAAATGCACACCTAAGTCTTTTACTGTCTCCACCCTCTCTAAGACAACAGTATTCATAATGTAATTTCGGCCAACCACGTTCCTGCTAAGACTGTATGTCATTACTTTGCATTTGTCTGCATTGAAATACAGTTTGTTCTCTTCGCTCCATGTTGTAACAGAATTAATGTCGTGTTGTATCAGCAGAGAGTTGGGTAAGTCGCGCGACTTTAGAAACAGCTTCAAGTCGTCCGCAAACATTAAAAATTTGCAGTTCTTTATACAATTGGATATGTCATTGATAAAAATTAGAAAAAGAAGAGGTCCCAAGTTGCAACCTTGAGGGACTCCCGATGGCATTCCATAAACTTCCGAATAATTTGCCCCTGTGGTGACGTACTGCGCCCTCTCTTGCAAATAAGATCGAAACAATTCAAGTAGTGAAAGTGAAATATTAAATGTTCGTAGTTTTTTTAACAATATATCGTGGTCCACTCTATCAAACGCCTTCGAGAAATCCGTGTACACTACATCCACTTGATCGTTTTCTTCGAAGGCGTTAGATACGTAGTCGACAAATAGAGTTAAATTAGTTTGCACCGACTTCCCTTTCATAAATCCATGTTGCTCGAAACAAATTTCTGACTTGACATGATTATACAATTTTGTATAAAGGAGTTGTTCAAAAATCTTACACGGAGCGGAAAGTACAGATATAGACCTATAATTCGAGATTCTATGTTTATCACCCGATTTAATTAAGTAATTATCAATAATGACTAAAAATAATACAGAAAAGTGTTCGTTGCTAGTGGGTATTCATTACTGGGTTTGCGAAAAAATTTGAGTCGTCGGTAAAAAGGATGCTGGTATGAAAATTGGGGCAACTGCACTGTTTTCAAAAAAACATCAAGAAAATTGCAATCTCTGTAGAAAATCGGCCTCCACTCGCTCATTGTTCCGTACATTGTCTTTTGCAGCAATACTAGGACTGTTTGGTTGGCAGCACAATTTATAGAAAATCTCACAGAAACTGCCGTCTCTCCAAGACGACGATCGATGCCGCAAAAGTACCTCTAGCTGGACAATACCAAGTGACTATAACGTTTTAAAGAATTATTTCCGGGCGATGTTTATAGGAATTTTTTTATATTAATTTGAAGAGCAGGATAGGCCCCTAAAATTTGGTCACTCAGTCACACCCTGTATATTGCATTAATGATTATTAGCTTTTCTTTTTCTATTTGGTAGAATACGATATGTAAGATCGTCCATTTCTTAAAATAGACTCAATTTGTACGTTTTCAGTATACAGTGCGCGCCAAAAGTATGGAATATACCAAATAAAACTGAAATAAATATTTTTCTGTAAAAATCCTGATACACGTCAATTTTTTAAATACACAGTGTAATGTCATAATAATTTTTCGACATTCACTTGTTTTTAAGTGATGACGTCATCGGATTTTTTTTAAATAGTAAGCTATAATTTTTTTCGTTATTTGAATAGACCGTTTAGGGTAAAGGGAGGATAGTTGGACCACCTTTTGAAAAACTGCCAATAATGTCTATATTGATCAAAATACAAATCTGTTAGTTAACATAACACATATATACACATCGTGTTTTCTTATACTACACTTTAAAAAACTAAAACATACGACATGAAACCAGAAAAAATAAAAATGTGAACAATAAAATTGACCCATCTCTCCTACCCAGCACAGGAGAGATGGACCGCGTCTGGTAGGCGAGATGGATTCTACACATTTTTCTATTATTTCTTTGCTACTTTAGTACCGCAGCTTTGGCAAATGTTGGTGTAAGAAGTACAGCCATCATGCAACCATCGGGAACACAATATACATTTTATCCAGTCATCTTTCTTTTTGGTAAGATGGTGATCTTCATTACAACGCACTCATTTTCAAAATCACTAATGTGCTCACCATCGCTGAAGAGATCGTTCAATATTATTTCACCTGAGTCTGAAGAAGAGGACTTGCGTCTGGATTTCTTTACTAAGCTTTGTTTATTCCTTGGTTTTCGTTTGTTCTTTCTTGAATCTATCTCTTTCCTCCTTCCTATGTATTCTGGCGATGTTATGACGCCTGTCAGATTGGCACGTGCCCTTTTCATAGCTGGCGTTATCACGGGTACAGGTGATATCTGATCAAGTGTTTTTCCTGGTGTCGCGTCTTTTTCTTCATTGAGTTTCTTTTCCTTCCGACGTTTTTGCTGCATTCCAGAGGGACCCGGTTGAGGAGAATCTGGCATATGCAAAGTTTGTTCGTGGTGACTTCCAGAGGGACTAGTCGGTGGGGATTCGTGGACACGATGGCTGTGTTCCTCAAGTTCATTTTCTGGAAGTAGAGCTGGTTCAACTGGTGTCTGTAGTAAAAACGCATGGTCAGGTATTGCGTCTGGATTGAGCGGCAATATTCCAGTTGCTACAAATGCCGACACTGCATTGTTTACTGTTGCCGATCTCCCCCAAGCCTCGCCCGAGATCAGTCTATTTAACTTTCTATTTGCATTATTTTTTAGCATTCGTCTACAGGTTTCGTAGTAGTGCCCCTTAAGGGACTTAAAAAGGGCACGGTCTAGAGGTTGTAAGTAATGCGTGCAATGGGGAGGCAAGCAGAATAAAATTATGGCATGCTGTTCTGCGAATTCCAACGTCTCAATGTTAGTTGTATGAGACGTGTGACCGTCCAGTATCAACAAAGCCTTTCCAGGTGGTTTCCTAGGGCAAAAATGTGTTCTTAACCATCGCAGAAATATTTCTGAAGCCGTAAGCCGATTTTTATGACATATGAATCTGTGACTCAGGTGGCATCCCGTCAGACCATTCATTCTTAAAATTTATCCCCTTAAATATGCAATAAGGGGATACCTAAATATCCCCCTTCTGCATTGCAACAAGCAATAACGCTTAGGGTTTCTCCTTTTTCAGCAGGACTAATGGAAGGAACGCTTTTTGACCCCCTCTGGACAAGCACGTTTCAGGCTCTGGTATTCAACTGTAAGCCCGTCTCATCGGTGTTGAAGATGTTTCCAGGTTTATCAAACAGAGCATTTTCAGTGAGAACTGTCTCAAGTTGTGTAAAATATTTATTTACAACATCTTTTAACAGACCTATAGCTCTAGCGACAGACGTATTTTCTGCCTTTCGAACTCTGATGTCAAGATTCCGTCGTAAAAAGGACTGCAGTCACTTTTTACCCGCCTTACCTAGCGAACAAAATAGCCTAGTGTAGATTATTTTTAATTTGTTAGAAATTAACTTGCCTTCTTCGCGATTACATTTATGATTAATTTGAAGTCCATTGGGCAATTCATACGCCATTGCACGCACTTCGTCCCTTGTGGACGCAAAGCCATATTTCTGTAGTTTCTTAATATGGATGGAAATCTGTTCCTCTGCAATTTTACCTAACATGCTTTCAGGGCCCAAACGATCAGTTTTTTCCAGTTTGTTAGTTGCAAGTCTACGTTTAAAAGTTGTTTTCGGAATCCCGAATGATTGAGCAGCCTCATTTATACCCATATCACCGGCTATTACTGCATTAATCGCATGAGTTAAATTTTCAGAGGTCCACAAGGCCCTCGGTGTTGTATTTCTTTTGCGAATATATACGTTAGGCATTTTTCTGTAACAAAAAAACATAGGTCCATCTCTCCTCCATATTTCGGGTCCATCTCTCCTCAAACGAGAGGATAGACGGACCAGCAAATAACTACGTAACTGTACGTGACAAAGTGGTGTTTTCAGGTTATGTTTACACTCACATTCATACATGGCTACAACACACCTAAAACTGCAAGTAAAACTTACCTAATCGGTATTGACTAGACGAAGTATCAACACGCGAATAATTTTGCACGTCACTCAAAACGACATTTGATGATAAATTCTAGAAAACCCGGAAAATCAAATAAGGCATGCACACTTCAGCGGCAACTGATGCAATTGCATGAATATAGCTGAACAAAACACGCATTGTTGCCACATGATGCGAGATATTGCCAGTGGTCCGTCTCTCCTACTGGTCCAACTATCCTCCCTTTACCCTATCCTAAACATAAAATTCCATTTCAACGTAGAGATTTTGTTATCGGATAAAGTATTTATACTTAGATTGTAAACTCGAGATATGACTTGAATCGTAAAATATGCTTTAAAATTAATATATAATTATTATTTCGGTAAATAAACCAACTAAGCTTTGCATAGGGTCATAGCAGGCCAAAGGTAATATTACTAAACAAACGATTAATAAATAGGTGACCAAATCAGCCGGTGCTCACTTTTGATCCTGTTAACGCCTATCAGAGTTTGATTAACCATCAGACATCAATAAACGCTATTTATCTGATGAACAAGAAACACTTCTCCGATTTCTACAAAAATCCCATCCCACCTACTTTATCCCGACTCAGTACATTTTGGCTATACAACGCTACACATGCCCCAACTACAACTAAGACAGCATAAGCACCCTGAAAAAGTGCAGGGTTCAGAATTCGACTCTAAGCGACTTTGGCAAAATACGAGTAAGTTCAAAGTCAAGAGCCTCGGCCAGTACACTAAAAACGCTTATACCGAATATATCAATCCGTGCAATTTGCTTCTGCAATTTCTGGTAACACTTAAAATGTATGCTGACGTGTGTTTATTTGTACAAAAATTACTAATAGAAAGGAAAAGTTATCCCCTCTCGTCGTATTAACTTTACTTATTCGGAGTGCATTTTTTATTGTACAACTGAGTAAAATGGTGCTCCGCGCAACGGCTGTTGATAATTCAGTAGCATATCCCAAAATTATAGTTATAGAAAAAAAGATTACTAAATTTTCTCCAGAGTTTTGCGCTAAGCTTCAATTATACGACGTTTAGTGACAAAGGGGAACACACTTATCTCATACAATATCGTTTGTTAGAAGATCCGCTTTCGGTAATATCGTCCTTCTTAAAGATGGATTTTTTTTATATACGCATCGTCTCCGCGCTAACCGAGAAATTTATTTGCTTTTACAGAAAAGTCGTTTATCAAAGGGGTTAAAGTATTACTAAACTTAATATAAAATCGATAGATATCATTACCGCTCAAGAAATCGTTTTCTAATTAGTTGACAAGCTTTTATTAAAACCTAATAATTTATTTATAAAATCAACAGATTTCTTGGGAACCGTATTCCAATAACCATAACGACTACTGTAGAGAATGATATCATTAAGAATTGAATATTTAAAAATAAAAATTTTGTTAGCAACACGTTACTTCGCAGGAGGATTCTGGTTTTCCTTGGGCAGCAAGCATTTTCTCGGAAAAACAATTAGAAAAGTGAGCCCAATTCTGGAACTTTAGATAACAGCTTACAGTTATTTTATAAAAATCGTAATATATGCCACAAATTGAATGCTTTGTTTAAAATAGTTATAACATCTGTATCTCTCTGTAAATAAACAAATATTTGAAATGTGAACACCTATAAACCAAAGATTCCTTCCTTTAATGTATTTTTTAATGTTGTTCGCCAACATAAGCACCGCATATTGCGGGATTATTGATATTAAGAACGCCAGATTTCAGGTTTTTGATATATGTAATGGGATAAGATGTACAGTGGTGTGAAAAAGTTATGCATCAGTTGCACAAAGAAGATAAATTGCAGTTTTAACCCATTGTCATCAAATATTTTTATTTCATCATTGCATATATAATACAGGTACTTAAACAAAATACTAGTAATAATAATAGCCCAAATGACGATCCATAAAAAACGGAAACAAAGCTATAAGTATATATAATTTATTCAAAAACAGAAAAATTATACATTATACATAATGATGCAGTCTACACCTAAACGTTTATTACAATACACACTAATTATTTTAAACTATTTTAGTTTGTTTTTAATAACTAATTCACACCTGTTCGGCATAGAATTCATCAGTTTTTGTAATTCTTCTTTCGTAATGCAGCGATACCAGGGATCAATTGGGGATTCGATTAATTCCACTTTTTTTAAATTATATTAAACGTCCCCTGTCATAACATTTTTATAGGGTTTAGGTTCGGGGATTGCGCTGGCCAGTCTATTCATTTAACTTTATTGGTCGATATCCAAGATTTAACAACCTTTGCTCTGCGGCAAGAAGCATTATAAATTCGAAAGGTAAAAGCTTTGTCAGGAAATTACTGTTTTCCACTGGGCAGCATCTTCTCCTGTAGGACACCAATGCATTTAGTTGCATACATCCTGTCAGGTGCAACATACAGTCTACCAACACCTTCAGCAGACAGCAGACAGCAGACAGCAGACAGAATGGGATTTATCACAACAGAAATTAATATTGGAAAACAGTGCTACAGTAAAGAGCCTCCATGTAAACAGCAATATTTTCATGTCTTCTGATAACCTAAATCGGATACTTTCAGCTGATGTACATCCAGGATCTAGACGCACTGCACGGATCTAGCATCTGGGTCAAGATCATTTAGCAGGAGCTTCTTCTGACTGTATCTAAATTACTTAGATACAAATATCCACCATTCTACTTCTTAACGATATTTTTAGAGATTTTTAATATTCATCAAGAAATAATTATTATAGAATGAATAGATTTTGGCTTCTGTTAATAATAGATTTCACTTTCCTACTCTGCAAATGCAGACAAAAACATTATATCAGACCACATGGAGTAACTTAATTTGGGAGTTAGGAGCAACAGGTAATAACTTATTTAACAAGGAAAAAGGCAACAGAATTGTAACATACTAAAGCCTGAATGTCAACACTGTGCAAGTTGTTAATTTCATAATGTTATTGGGTTACGTCTCGTAAGAGACAAAGCACTCGAAGAAAGAACGTTTGGGCTGCTTATACAGTTTAAATACTATGAAAAATACAAAATTTGACAACCTATATATATACAGGGTGTCCTTTAAATGCCTTAAAAGCTTCAGGTAGAATTTTTCCTTTATGAATGCTTAATACAAATCTTCAAAAAAAAGTAGGTATTTGGAGCTTAGTTTTCTTGTACGAGAGTGTTAAAGTTCATATCTTTAAAACAGAATTTCATGGAAACAATAACGAGAACTTTAATGTTGCACGTATCTGCCGATAAGTGACTGACTGCCACTTGATTATGTAAAGATTAATATTGAGTTGACGCTCTAGTTGCTCTTCTGGAAGTACTGTTAAAAAGGATAAATTTCGTAAATACTACATTTGACAACAGTGCCAGGCCATGGTATTGTGATGAAAAGTAGAAAATTTGTTTTTCGACATTTGTCAAAATGCTTCATGTAATGTCGGCCTACTAATTAAATTCTCCATAAATGCAAAGACATCGTCAACGTTGCCAAGTGTCTCGTGTGAGGAAACTAAGCACTATAGGAAGTTCGTGTTAGTGTTTTTGAGGACTGTATTTCTTACAGAAGAGTGCTACCTGAAGCTTTTAAGGTATTTAAAGGACATCCTGTATATATATATATATATATATATATATATATATGTAGGGTGAATGAAAAGTAAGAAACATCAATGCTACAACCTTAGATAATAACTTTATGAAAAAAAGGTTCCTATCAAGTTATTGGCCACAATTTGGCGTTTTTCATTTTTGTTAATTGTCATATGTCTTTGCTATGACGTCATCGAAAATTCTTTTAAATGGCCACCTATACTTTTTATGGCATGCCCAGTTAGTGCTTTTTATTCTCTATACAGCCATGTAAATATATCATACATTTGCATAATACAAATTTCAAGAACAATCACGATAAACATTTATTTTTGTCACTGGCAACATTTTTCAACAGGTACACTTATTGCAAGATAAACAAAAGGCAATAGCAGGTCCACAAATTAGTAAAATAGTTGCAAATAATATTTAACTTCAATTTAAGAAAGCAAATGTTCAAACTGGTTGTCATTCCCTGTCTGACAGTGACAGCAATACGATCAGAAAATCCTCAAACTGCATTTTGAACTGTAGCAGGTGATATTGCTGGTATATAATAATAATATTGACGAACATGAATGCCATAATGAAGTGTGGCACCGTCTTGTTGCAACCAAATTCTATCGTTTGCCGTGTCCGGATTTTCCACATTTGGAAATAAAACAGCAAACTCGGGAACAAGTTCAAACCTCAAAAAGTCAAAATACTGATCAGTATTTAATGTGCCAGCAAAGAAAAAAGGACCAAGAATTCTGTCTCCTATAATTCCCGCCCACACCTTTTTGTGGATACTGTGTGTGTAATTCTTCCATCCATTGTGGGTTATGTCGCGACCAATAACGGGAATTGTGCCGATTTACAGCTCCATTTAAAGAAAATGTGCCTTCGTCGGAAAAGATAATAGAATTCACAAACTGTGGCTCGTTATGGCACCTGTCCATCATTTCTTCACAAAACTGAATTCTCCTATCAAAATCATCTTCTGATAATTCTTGAGCAAGTTCAACCTTATAAGGAAGAAATTTTTCTGTATGTAAAATAATCAGTACAGTTCCTTGACTAACATTATTATCCAGGGCTAATTGTCGAGTTGAAGTATGAGGATTTTCGGAATGTGTAAGCCCAGTGGCCTACATTTCATCGTCTGTTGCTATTTTTGGACGGTCAATTTTATCCAAATCTTTGAAGTGAAACGTTTCTCTAAATTTTCTATTAATTTTGGTTACAGTAGACCGCGTAACAGGTTCACCATTTTGATGTAGAGTATTAAATAAAGCCCACACATTGTAGTGAGTTCTCTTTTTATCACCGTACCCGGGCATCATCAAAATGTCTATACGTTTAGTTTCTGTTAAACGTATCACAATTAGAAATTCGTATTTAACACAGAACACAGACTAAATTTTAATAACTTATTAATGCTAACCGTCACCGAATTGACATTACAGATTTGCATTTATTCAATTTTAAACATTTTCCAAGAATTGCCTACTAGTGTCTTTTGTTTATCTTGCAATAAGTGTACCTGATGAATAATGTAGCCAGTGACAAAAATAAATGTTTATCGTGATTGTTCTTGAAATTTTTATTATGCAATTATTATTATGATATTTTTCACGGCTGTATAGAGAATAAAAAGCATTAACTGGTCATGCCAGAAAAAGTATCGGTTGCCTTTTAAAAAAAATGTCGATGACGTCATAGCTAAAACATATTGCAATCGAACAAAAAATGATAAACGCTAAGTTGTGGCAAATACCTTGATAGGAAACTTTTGTTAGAAACTTTTTTTCGTAAAGTTATTATTTAAGGCTGTAGCATCGATGTTCCTTACTTTTTATTCACCCTGTATATACACTCATTTCCTAGGTATAATCTTCCATTTCAGGTACACCCTGTATATAGGATTAGCATTTTATTGAAGCTGAATATATCCGTTGTTACAATATTTTAGTCTTCCTCACAACGGCGGAACCTATTATTAGCTGCACACCCTATTTATGCAAATGAGGCATTAGCTGATAATAACACAATGTTTTAAATATTAACATTGGTTATCTTATTCGGTGATGCACTCGTTGGCAGAATGTTTAAAGTTGCTTATTAAAAACCATATTTAACGTTTAACAAGCATAACGTCATTAATTTCCACAAAGAACGCTGAACAAAGCAAACAGAAGTGATTATGTGTGTTAATTTTCTCAATTATGTGGTACAATTATGCCGAGATAACTATGAATCAAACATATTTGCATAGGCATGCTTCAATTATAAGTATATTTAAACACATTGGCAGGATAAATACATAATATTATACACCTTCCAGAGCCGTAACATGTAGTAGCTTCATACAAAATTAATTAATAAAAAGCAATAATTCAAAAAAATGTAAATAATTTCAGTTTTCATTCGTCTTTTGTTTTCGAGTTTTATACGCGTTTCGACGTGGTAATTGTCAATTTTAAAAGCAATGTAAAAATTTATAGACAGGGAAGCATCACATTGAATGTTAATAATACATTTTTTACAAGAATTTAGGCTTATCAAATACTGGTAATTTATAATGCTCCTATTAAATTACGATTAGTAAATGTTGTAGTAATTACATTATCACGATCATCTGCAGCAATATTATAAGTAAACATCCGTTGACTATTGACTACGTAATTATTCCTTCAAAAATAAATTATCAAGTACTGTTCTGAAGTTAAAATCATTTATTTAATACCGCATGCAGCGTTATTATTAGAGTCCCTTTAACAAAACTTCTGAAAGCAAACTTAAACATGCACGAAAAGTATTAAAATTAAGATTTTATAATATTACAATATGTACGTGTGGTGAGTGTTTATCCTTAATATTTCTTTGTAAGCAAACATGATATTAATGCCTTTGTCATAATTAGTACAAGCAACAAGACCTTAATTGCTTCTTAATTATGCAGTGTTCCTTTTGTCGATTGTAATACTGGGATTAGGCCAGGTAGAGCGACTAGTGAATTTAAGAGAGTTCATTGTAATACTAATCTCTATAACGTACCCTAAAATTCCTAAAAAGTAATTACTTTAGCATTTTCGCCACTGTATAGAGGGTGATTCTAAACATGTGCGAAAAGCTAACTGAGATGATTTACCTCCCAAATTACATATTATTTTTTTTAATTCCGCATCGTTACGGAGGTGGAATGCTTCAAAGTTTTTTTACACCAATTCTCTTTTCTGTTTCTTGTCCCATTTTGATAAACTCCGTCATTTTGGAAAACTAATAGTTCAACCTTAATTTCTAGTATAGCAAAGTTAATTTCTTATAAAAATTATCATACCATTCTTATTAACATACAAAGCACTTCAAAATGGTAAGTACCATTAAGTTACAATGACTGATCTTCTCAAGAGACTTGTAGAATAGTGTCCTTCGAAAATATAAATACCACATCACCGTACTACTCTTGCAACATAACTAAACCTCGGTTTCGAGGCAAGTCCCATTGTGAAACTTCTGATTTCAAAAAGTACAAAATACACCATTTCAAATGGCAGGTTTAATTTACATACCATACAGATCGGAGGTGATTTTGATATTTTTGCACCTATGTAGACCTCTCAAAGCTGTTTAACTGTGTAGCAAAAGTTCCCCGATTTCATGAGAACTTAATTCACTTTTGAAAGCGAATTTTTTGGTACGGATATTAATGAACTTAGTTTCATCATAGAACAAACACATTAAATAATTCGTTGGTTAAGCCCCTTAGACACTAAAATAGGTGACCGCAGGACCAATTTGGTTTATGGTAATTTTGACTACAACTGAAAAGTATTAATATATGCACATCGAAGTTCAATATTAAAATCAATAGCTACTTAGCGATATATAACTTTATCCAAATTTCTAGCCAGATGTACCTATATGGATATTCGATATATCTATCATATTGATGTATTGATATATGAAATAAATATTCTTCGATATTATCGCATAGCACCTTGAAACACAACCCATAATTATTTGTCAAACTTCAAACATTTCTAATCAGCACTTTTGTTTTCTTATTGGCACCCAGAACGTTAAATGTTATATTAATGTATGTATATAAAACACATTACATGTTGCTACACTTCATGGTTCCTATTGCACATTTGAGTTACTGTATCAGTTTAAGTGAGACACGTGCTTTCTTCTCTAGCGTAATATATACGAGTTGGTCAAAGCATGGCAGTCGAGTTGTAGGTTGCGGTCCTCCAGAGTATATGCTGAATATAAAGCCACCTACTTAAAATATTCCATAAAATAGATACGGTGTTGTAAATTATTTTTTTTAAAACCGGCCAGAAATTAGTACTTTCCGGTTTATTTTTAGGTCAGAAAATCTCATTTTGTCGGACCGAGCCAGAAAATTATTGTGATAGTCCAGTAAAAGCTTTTACCGGACTCATTTTTATTTACTTTCCGGCCTAACTGGTTTCTATAGTAACCGAGTTTTGTATTATTTAAAACTATAAAATAACTTGACATATTTTGACGTTTAGTTGAAAACGTGACATTTATTACAAAATGGATATTCAAAATGATGCATTTGATTGCGAATTAATGGAAGATGAAATTATACCAGATGAAATTGTTAATGCGGCCACCCAAGCAACGTTTGATTTATTACCGTCGAAGTCCCGGACACGATATGAACAAACATACAACAATGCCCGTTTTAAAAAAAATATTGTACGTAATACGTCCCAAAAGTGCTTTTACTGGACTCGCAGGCTTGCAAGACTCGCCTGCGGCTCGCCCTGCAATTTGCCCACTCGTCCTGTAAAAGACCACTTTCGGGACTTGTTACGTAATAGTAGTTTTTTTAAAACCGGCCAGAAATTAGTACTTTCCGGTTTATTTTTAGGGCAGAAAATCTCATTTTGTCGGACCGGGCCAGAAAGTTATTGTGAGAGTCCGGTAAAAGCTTTTACCGGACTTATTTTTATTTATCAATTGGTTTCTATAGTAACCGGTATTTTTTAAAACTATAAAATAACTTGACATATTTTGACGTTTAGTTGAAAAGGTGACATAATAATAATAATATGAAGTTTATGGTACAACATTGTCCGTTTTAAAAAAAATATTGTACGTAACACGTCCCAAAAGTGCTTTTACTGGACTCGCGGGCTTGCAAGACTCGCCTGCGGCTCGCCCTGCAATTTGCCCACTCGTCCAGTAAAAGACCACTTTCGGGACTTGTTACGTAAACTACTATTACGTAACAAGTCCCGAAAGTGGTCTTTTACTGGACGAGTGGGCAAATTGCAGGGCGAGCCGCAGGCGAGTCTTGCAAGCCTGCGAGTCCAGTAAAAGCACGTTTGGGACGTATTACGTACAATATTTTTTTTAAAACGGGCATTGTTGTACCATAAACTTCATATTATTCGGGACTTCGACGGTAATAAATCAAACGTTGCTTGGGTGGCCGCCTTAACAATTTCATCTGGTATAATTTCATCTTCCATTAATTCACAATCAAATGCATCATTTTGAATATCCATTTTATAATAAATGTCACGTTTTCAACTAAACGTCAAAATATGTCAAGATATTTTATAGTTTTAAATAATACAAAACTCGGTTACTATAGAAACCAATTGACCGCTATCTTAGACTAACTATTTTATTATTTTTTTCATTAAAGATAGGCCGGAAAGTAAATAAAAATGAGTCCGGTAAAAGCTTTTACAGGACTATCACAATAATTTTCTGGCTCGGTCCGACAAAATGAGATTTTCTGACCTAAAAATAAACCGGAAAGTACTAATTTCTGGCCGGTTTTAAAAAAACTACTATTACCTACAACTGTTTGATTTTATTATTATTACGTAACTAAAATAGCCTTGACAACGGTTGGGAAGGAGACGTTTAACGCACTTGTGCTTTCGAGGTTTCCAAAAAACACATGTGTTTTTTGTTTACAGAAATGTCAAATTGAATTACAGAAATGATTAATAATGCGTTTTTTAATGGCGCCCAAGAACAATGAAGCAATCAACAAACCTTAGCAACGCGCTTAGCAACGTCGTAAAATGACGATTTGACGGGATAGTATCAATTTTTTATGAATTTTAATCACATTATAATAATTTTTTCAGTGAACAGTTGTAGGTAAAATGTTGTTTATATCACGTGCCGAAAACAATCCCACATACTCGTGCAGATTTCCGCACTCGGCCTTCGGCCTCGTGCGTCAAATTCTACACTTGTATGTAATGAATTGTTTTCGGCACTTGTTATAAAAATAACTATTATAAATGTGTTAGTATTACTTTAGTATAGCTATGAACTTTATTTTAATTAAAGTGTGCCTTAGAACCGGAAGTTCGTAAGAAGTTCTGAAAGCCAGCTATGTGACAATACTGGATGACCATGGGTTGAGGTAACAGCTTGTAGCTTTTCTGTTTTTACACCTATTATTTTAAACTTTTAAACTAAGATTTTTACCTCTCGCGTTTTATAACCATAGTTTTGCCATACGGTTTGGTCGGAAATGATATCAACTTTTTATTTACCTACGTTTTCTGTCATAATTTTATTCGTCATTTAATTTACATTATTTTGATATGTCATACAATGACATTTTGGTTAAAAAAGGCCGAAATATTCAATTGTTTAGTAAAACATTTTATTAATGACATTCATAATAACTTTTTTTAAGTTCACTCTGAAAACAGAAGAATAATCAACAGTGTTCCTTTTCATTAATTTGTTTAAAAATTTCATTGTGGCAAGATGATTTCCTTCCCATTTTAAAAATAATCAATGTTATTGCTAATATATGCTATAATAATGTTATTGCTATTAAATTAAAACAAATAAAATAACAATTTAATAGTGTAATAAAACTGAAGAAGGTGTATTTAAAAAAAAAACGAGTTGTAGCCGTTGAAAAATTGAAAAGTACTCCTTAATATGTTGTTAATATATTCTTGCCACAATAAAGATTTTAAACAAATACATAAAAGAAGGCACTTAAAGTTGATTAAATTTATTCAAAGCAATCTTGTCAAAATATTCATTATGAACAGTGGCGGACTGGAAATTTCCACAGGCCCTGGCAAACTGAAATGAACCTGTCCATAATGTATTATTTTTTACATGAGAAACTACATACCAGTAAATACAATATGAAGCAAACATATCTAATGTTCCAATATTAAACATAAACATGCGTAGTATACAATAACATAACATATACCTAGCAGTGCAGTGGCGTTTTTTTTTATTTGTTTATTTCTACATGCAATCAGTATAAGATACGATTAATACTATAAGCATGTTTGTAGTGTGTTTGCGAAGTATGTCTATAATTTTGGGTTGGTATCCAATGATATCAATCCTCCTCACCTTTTACTTTTATCTAGTGTGTGTATGTATATGGACTTAGCACTTAACTTGTATTTTTAGTATTTTGTTTTTATTTTAGAACCTATAAGGTAGTTTAGGGGTTTAAATCTTTTTAGTCTTTGTGTTTGTTCACTGTTGTCTAGTAGATTCACTGCCAGCACATTTGGGTGGGTGTCGAGTTAAAACGTCCACTGTATTTACTGATTTCTTGCTTTACGGAGTTCACTTTCAAATGACTTCTAATTTCACTGTTCGGTATGTACCACGGTGCGTTTGTTATAGTGCGTAGAACTTTTAACTGGAGTTTCTCCAAAATCTTCAGGTCTTATTTGGCTGTTGTTCCCCATAACTGCACTCCATAAGTTCATATAGGCTTGAGGGCAACTTATTATATATCAATAATGTATTGGTTAGCGTGATCTTAGATTGTCTTCTTAGAAGCCAGTAGTACTCTTTAAATTTACGTCCAAGCTGTTTCCGTTTATTATGGATATACGTTTCCCAGGTAAGTCCTCTAACTAGGTGTATACCTAGGTATTTCATGCTATCAGATAAGGGAAGGATTTGCCCATGCAGAGTTAGGGGAAGGGTGTTCTCTCTACATTTTGTGAATGTTAGCTGTATCGATTGCAATTCGTTTATTTCTATTCTCCATATTCGCGTCCGGTCTTGGATCTGTGGAGGTGTTGTTGTGGAGGCTTGC
>JABXWE010006746.1:0-44664 GCA_014611495.1 Limonius californicus
TTGAGTTTAAGTCCAAGGCTTCAATGTCGGACGCGTTATCTTTCACAGAACCTGCGCGATCGGTGAATTGTCATTGCAACACAGTATTTATTTATCGTCGATTTTTATTATATTATTATCTATAGTATTTAAGGCACCCTGGATGCATAAACACATTACACTTCACACATTTAAAGCCGTTATAGGTATTATATGACATTTTTTACACTTTTTGGATAGTGTATCCGCACTCCCTTCTACTACTGGCGCCATCGGTAGTGTATCCCCTAAAGATGGTTTCAACGCCTTGTTCTGTCTTTCTTCGCTAAATTTTCGCTTATCCGTCTGCCTTGGGTAATGTTATACTCAGATAGAAAATTCAAATTAATAAAAAGTTTTCTCTCTTTCTCTCTTTCTCTCTCTCCCCCTCTCTTCCCCCTCTCTCTCCCCCTCTCTCTCCCTCTCTCTCTCTCTCTCTCTCTCTTTCGGAAGTAGCCATTCCATAGCCATTTTAGGGACTATTTCTTCTGAAATTCTTCATTTTTGATTTCTACTCTGAGACGATCACGATCTCACCTTATTTTAAGACTGCTAGTTTTTGTCCCGGTTTACCCTTCGGAAAGTTAGATTCTCAGGTAATAAATACGGTACTCTGTAAGCAGTTTATCCAAAGGCTTACCAGCCTAAGCATCGCGGAGGTCATTAAAACAACGTCCACCGCTGCAAGGGAGACTTTTAAACCTTCGCCCTCGCCCCGTTGTGATTATGGGAGAGGCCAGATTAAGACTACACAGATTGCAGATTTCAACGTATATGACACGCGAAGGCACATATTTGAAATGAGGATCATATGACTCCAATACACCTCGTAGCCAGGTAGTAATTCAGAATCGAACAGAATGGAAAGAACCCAGGTCGAACCTTCCACCTGGTAGCCTGATCTGGTACACGGACAATTCAGAAACTAAAGTGTGAGGTTCCCCTGATGTAATGCAAAAGCGGTTCCGGGGGGTATAGTATGAATGAATGAGAAAATAAAAGACAGGGGTCGAGGGGTTCCCACTACAATCCGGAACCTGTCCTGGGAATACCTAGGGACGTTATCGGTAGCTACTTAAACAAGTGGATTTACGAGCAACATAAAGCCGACTGGACCAACAGACTACAGAACTGCTTGCACTCAGTAGGATACAACTCAGGATCGTCACGGATGCATTTTATGCAGCTGTGATGCAGTGGCAAGCAAAAAGACACCGCATATTCGGGCTCCCTCAAGTAGAGCTAAAAGATTTAAGCACGCCTACAGGGAGCAACCGGTATCTCTTGGTATCTCTTGGTACAGGTAACTAAGGTCACTGACTGGATGTGGTAGGGGTCCAAGAGGAAAAAAAGCAATGGATGATTTATTTACTTTTTTTATCCAATAGTTTCATTAAATACAACTTCAACCCTTGCTCCATCTATCATTGCTTCATTTTTATTTATCCGTCTTCCTTGCATTGTGGCATACTTATAGATAGATAGATAAATAAAATAAATAAAACAATTGTCTCTTCTTTTTCATATCCAAACCATATTAATTGTCTTTTCTCGAATGACTCCATTATATCTTCATTTACCTCCTCTGTTACTGTTCTAAATCACTCTTTCCGTGTTTAGTACCCAGCTCCCCTTCTCAGGAAATTCATTCAAACACTTTCATTTTTTTTAGTTCCATCGGTTACTCCTTCGCTCCATTAGGGGCTACAGTTTGTACTTGCTATTCTTTCCCGCAGATATTTAATCAGATATTCTGCAGCTTGTTTCTTTCAGCAATTGTTGCCTGATTTCCCACGAAATAAAAGCTACAAAGCTTGAAAAGTTGAAAGAACGAACAAACCTATTCCAAAACAAACGTAAGTTACCATTCCCTGGCCATGCTGATTTCTCAAATTGTGACACAGAAACCATATACAGTGCTTCCCGAAAGTAACGGATAAATTCTATAAAATCGTTGAGAAAAATATTTCAAAAAATTACTCGGACACGTAGATTTCTTTTTCTGATGAAACAGTAGACAACGCCTACCTGTCCAAAGGGCTCTTAATGTAAAAATATATTTTTTTAGCTAAAAAGAAAAGTTGCATTTCATGCACATGTGAGAGGTGTAACCTACCTGTTATAAGATAAAATTATGACACTGTATAATACATCGTACATAGTGGTAAATATAATAAAAAGCTTTAATGCTAACCCAACCTAACCTTTTATTTTCTCTCATTCATTCATACTGCCCCCTAATGCTTTCGCATTACTTCAGGGGGGTGCGGGCGTCCCTTACACACTAACCAATCATCCAACATACACCCTAAACTTAACTAAGTGAAATACGGTCGCCTCAGCCGAGGTTCGGACACCCAGCCGATTGGACCGCATTTCACTGTGACCTCGAGTGACAGCGCATATCCGCACTATGGCTACCTATTTAGCCAACAAAAGTGAGAATGTCGTAGGGCTGAAACGACACGGGAGGTGGACAACTTTAGCTGTGTCCCAGAGCTATATACCTAATACTGAAGGTTCTCTTCAAAACAAAGTGCAATTTGCAGAAGAAATTCTGCATGATATTAGCGAAACATCCTGCAGCATCCCTGACGATTTACAATACAAATGCTACCTTCTGGTTCTGTTTCCTACCCATTTTCTGTTAATATAAATAATAGCGAAAATAGTTCTTTTCCATTATATATCAATATTAGTAGTATTAGTAGTAACTGTATTTTCACTTTTAATTCAAAAAATCAAATAAATCAGATTTTTTAAAATATTATATATACATATCGTTCAGCGAACGGTAAGTGAATTAATTGCCGTTTTGTTAAATCTAGCAAATAGTAGAAGCAACATACCGTAATGGAAACAAACATAGTCAATAGACAAGAAAACATTAATCGTGCAAAAAAGTAATTAATTTAATTGTATTTATCAAACTAGCCAATACATTTTGGAAAGTATATAAAATTACTTCCAAACGTGAATAGTTTGCAGATATTTCTTACATTTACCAAAGCTATTGGTTATTATGAATAACCGGCTATTATAAATATTAACCAATTTCTTACATTTACCGCAACATAAACACTTCTACTGGTTTCCCATTGCCTTAGGAGGGCCAACGGTCGTAACCCGATGTTCCGGTACTGGGAACTGCACCCCAGACCTTCAGTGTAAAGGTCTCACGCGATAGTCTCTAACCTACAACGGCCTCTCAACAACCACAAAAATTCTTTTATCGCCAATAATTGCTAAACGTCATCTCAAAACTCCCAGCACAACCAAAACATATCTTACTCAGACGTTTATAGATGAAATTCACGTATCCCTTCATATTTTGCAAAGGTTATCTTTGATCAAGGTAAACGTATACCCCGTGGTACATTTAAAGCATATACACAAACATTAGTTGACCAGATATAAATCGCAAGCCAGGATTATTGGCCAGGGCCCGACGTATTTTGCCAATGGGATCGCGACTAAACCAGTTGCTTTAAGGAATTGACCAATGGGCCACCAAATTTTGAGATTAACTGTATAATTTCGAACTTAAAGTACAAATGAAATTATTTTATTCCATGTATAATCATTTTTAATCTGCAGTCTTACAGAAACCGTCATTTATATGGCGTACCAATATTCTATTTCTGATCTAATTACTTCAGTTTTGCCAGTCTAAAACCTGTAACTCTTCTCCCAGAAGGGCAGCTTCCCTAGCGCTATTTGCTGACGCCTTTGCGTATTTCAGAATACAGCTTAATTATTATTTTAAAATAATGTTAGAGAACAACGCGTGAAGACTATCCTACAGGTTCAGTTAGTATGTATTACATATTTTTTCTTTTTTGATGTGGGCCAGTAGCTACGTGCTGATCAAGTTGAAACTTTTTATTAACGTTGATATGTAAAAATAAAAACTGATTACAATAATTTACTAGAGCTTAGAGGATATGACAACTTAGTGAGGGGAGCTTTCCCGATTTCTTTGCGGATTGCAAAGTTTCAACTTGATCCGCAGTAGCTACTAGCCCACGTCAAAAAAAAAAATAATATGTAGAAATAGTAATAAGGTTCATTACCATTTCACTTTACGTATGTAATTATGTTTTTTTTTGTAATATTTTCTGTAATAGAAATAAGCGAAACAGTTCTCTCAGACTATGCAATATCTGACACTGTCGTTAGATATTTGCAAAACTAGCAAACCTGATTTTTTCAATCGGATGGGAAAATCATACACTGCTCCAAGAAATTAACGCACCACAACTAACAATCGCAATATTGTTTAAAGTATTGCATGCAATGAAGTACATTTAATCGTAGAAAATGCTTAAAATTAAGTAAACCATATTTTATTCAAATTAACAACAATCAACGCAATTTAACAACAAAAACGCAAAAATTAAAAAAATCTAATTTCGAAAACTGAAAAAATGTAAGTTTACAGGTTCAGTAGGCTGTGTTCCTACCTCGACTTGTTATGACAACTTGACAACGACGGTCCATGCTTGAAATTAACACACTTAATTGCTCTTGTTCAAGATTATTCCACATTTCCAATAATGAATTCCTTTAGACTTAAGTCGTTAAGAGTTGCAGGAGATGGTTGAAGGGATCGTACTTGTCTTCCGAGAATGTCCCTGGGGTGCTCAATCGGATTCGAGTCGGGACT
This sequence comes from Limonius californicus, assembly GCA_014611495.1. Lineage (NCBI taxonomy): Eukaryota > Metazoa > Arthropoda > Insecta > Coleoptera > Elateridae > Limonius > Limonius californicus. The sequence goes on from JABXWE010006746.1 coordinate 4,685, forward strand.
TCTGGCTGGCCATTGCATAACAGGAATACCAAGGTCGTTTAGGTATTCTTGCACTATTCTGGCTGTGTAGGGCCGAGCGTTGTCGTGCATTAATTGGAAGTTTTCTCCGATGTATGGGGCATATGGCACAATATACTGTTATAAGATATCCGTAATGTACCTCTGACTGTTTAAAGTGCCATTGGGGAAGATGTGTAGGTCTGTGCGGGCCGTGAAAGATATGCCTCCCCATACCATTATTGAGCCACCACCAAATGTAGTAGTGGGGGCAAAATTGCATATCGTTCATTTGAACATCTAAAAACTCGAATGCGCCTATCACAACTCTTCAAACAAAATCTGGACTCGTCTGTGAACAAAATGCTTCTCCATTCTTCATTTTCCCAATTCTGTGTCTGCGGTGGTCTGCAGTCAACTGTGGGCAGTAGCTGGTAATCTGGCTCTCAGATTTCCTTCCAGAAGACGTTGGCGAACGCTTTAAATGCTAACCTGAACATTATGTACTGCTGAAAGTTGTCTTTGGAGGCTTTTGTGGTGGTAAAGCGCTCTCTTAGTTCACGCATTCGACGAAAACGATCTTCTACAGCGGTAGTAGCACGTAGTCGCCTGTCATGTTCGTTAGTTTCTCTGAAATGTTGGATGACCCGAGAAATGGTTGTGTGGTTCACCCCAAGCCTGTCAGCGATAGCGCGGAAAAAATACCCTTCTTCGGACAAAGTAAGGGCTGTGGCACACTCATCACGACTTAAATTTCTTGAGATACTTGCATTTTAAATAGGACTGATCGTACAAGCAATTATGTGATGACAGCTACACGATTTGTTACCTTTTAAAGTAATACGAAACTGCAAGTAGATTGTAAATGTCCATATAAAATTAAAATTTTTTTTAACAAAGTTGAAGATGTAGAAACAGACCAAGAGTAACATATGTCTATCAGGTTTGTATCAGACATTCATTCAATGCATTTGGTTGAAGTAGATAACGCACTACTTTTCTTTTACCGTAACATTAATAATTGGTACGTTAATTTCTTGGAACAGTGTATTTATATGTTTCAAAAATATTTGATCGATCTTTTAATAGATGCCATAATAGTGTTTTCGGCTTACAAACATCAAATTCTGGCCCTGTAGAGACTTAAAACCAAACAAAGCAAAGCTAATTATAGGTCGCGTATTAAACATCCCTAAAATTACATGAGAACTAAAACAATCTATTATTTTGTAGTTACAGCTTTACGTTTAATAAAAGCACTCTACACGCACAAGTAAGTTAATCGCTTTTGTTTTATTATATATCATAGCCTCTTGATTTATCGTTTAGCGATGTTAAATCAACACAAATAGAAATCATAATTTGATATTGTGACGTATTTGCATTATTAAGAAGTTATGTTACTTGCACATGCTAACTGGTTGTAACTGGAGCTAGTGTTGTAATCATATACAACAGAAACTGCGTATCAACCATGTTTAATTCCGTTAATTTTTATTCAGTAGTAATGCCAATGTACTATATCACAAAAATATTTGGTTTAACCCCTTTCAAAATAAGCACGGAATACTGTGGAAAGTCATGGGGGTGCCTCATCTGGAGCATATCGTTTATGCTATTTATTAACATTTATTCGTTCACAGGATTGCAAATATCGGCCATCGATTCAGAAATAATTGCAGAAGTGACCGACATTTTTGATACTTATGTTGGTCAAGGAGGAATGTGCTGTGGAATTCTGTTTGGATGCATTTTCCGAAATGATGTAAGATGGTAATATAAATGTGTTAGTCTTAGTATAATAAGATGAATATTAGCATTTATGCTGCTTGTTCTAAATATCACATATCTCCTTTATCAGTTTTACTAGGAGGTAAATGAAACGGGTGACGGTGTATTTGGTTTATTTAACTTATTCATACAGTACCCAAGTTACAATTTAATTACTAATTAACCCAATTCTGGATTAATAAAGATTTTATTTTTATTTTTTCATTCGTAATAAACTTCTTTGGGATCCTGCTTTTTAAATTGTGTTTCGTGTAGCGATGTTGAAAAATTCTTGAACACAACAAGAGAATATTCTCACTGGATGCGTGTTACCCACTCATTTTCATAAAACTTCTTTAAATCTTGGTGTAGTAGATAAACATACTATTAAACCCCACTTCTTCCATGCAAATAAACCTGGACAAACTTGCTTAGATTTCCTACAGAATATTTTACGCAGGTTGTTGGAAGATATAGAACTCAATGTATGTCAAAAATCTTGGTACCAACATGATATGTGTCTTAAAAGGTGCATTTGGGGGAAATTGGAATGAAAAAGGAGCTATGCTTCTATGGACACCAGGTTTCGATATCACTGCACTAGACTTTTTTATTGGGGTACAATTAAAAAAATAGTGTACCGAACTCCAGCAGTAAAAGAATATACTATACAAAAAAAATAGAGACGTGTACATTCATTACACCTAAGGCGCTTGCATAAATCCAAAGATCGTCTTAGTACAAATTAAAAAATGTGTGAAAGTGGATGAAAGGAATTTTGAACATTCATTGATTTAAATAAAATGTTGGTACTTATTTCTATTTATTACTGACTTGTTTAGTTGTTACTATAGTACGGTTATACGAATTAGTGTTTCTCTTCTGAAATACTAATATTATAAATAGTAGTAAACCTGTTAACTACTACAGTAAGCGATCAACTTTACAGCAAGCAACTATAATAAATTATTAAACAAAACAACAATGCAATAATCTTACTGGCTATGGTACTATCGGGAGCAGAAAAAAACGAGTACACGTTTTTGAACGGATTGTGTTTTTACTAATAAGCTTAAACAGCTGATATGATCAAATATTAGACATTTTTTAAACAAGTTTCTTAAGTAACAAAGTATTAATAAAAACATTATAAATAACTAATTACACTGGTAAACAAAAATCAACTTTTTCTTGTAACGTGAATAAAACATGGCGAATGTTATGTAAAATTTCACCAGAAAGCAGAAAATGACCTTGGATTTTCTCTATCACCCACCCTTTATTTGCTACAATGTGTTGTGCGTTATGCGGAAATATATTAATATCGGTATGTTCTTAATGTTACACTTACTTCAAAATATTGTTGCGGATGTTTTACGGCGATATTTGGTCTCTGGGGCATCACGACTTAATGTCCAGCAGTAATCAGCCAGCAAACTAGGACTCCATTTGGCTTGGTATCGCTTTTCCATGGTTGCAACGTCTTGGTAGAACGGTTCTCCATGTTCGTCGCTTACGGCACCCAAATTTTCCGGAAAGAAATCGAGATGAGCATCCAGCAAGTGAATTTTTAAAGACATGTTACATTCCATTTCTCTATAGGCACTAAGTAATTCAGTCACAAAATCTTTGTAATTTCCAGCTATGACATTTCCAAGAAAATTGGTCACAACTGTTGTAAAAGCTCTCCATGCTCTTAGTTCAATTTCCTTCAGCAAATCAAAATCTTTCATTACTTCTCGTATTTGTGGTCCCACAAATATGCCCTCTTCAATTTTTGCCACTAAGTCTCGAAAATTTCTGATTCAGATAAAAAAACCCTCTTCCGTTCCAATCTAGTGCTTTAACGAAATTTTTCATTAAGCCCAATTTAATATGGAGTGGTGGTAGAAATACTGAAATACGATTTTAGGATCAACCATCGTTGGTAATATTTTTTTGACCTGGAGTTAGTGCTTGACGTAGTGGCCATTCCGTCTGTATATAGTGACGATCTCATGCACGGCTGTCCCACTCAAACAGGAAACAACAGCATTTTGTATACCCCAGTTGAAGTCCAAGAAGAAGCGCTATCACTTTTAGGTCTCCACAGATTGCCCATTCATAGTCATTATACCGGATGTGTTCTAGGAGATATCGCATATTCTCGTATGATTCCTTCGTATGAACGGCATGAGCTATATGTACAGATGGATATTTATTGCCGTTGTGAAACGAAACTGCTTTTAAGCTAAGTGGTGCTTGGTTCATGTTTCTGTCCTAATGCGTGAAATAAGTTGTCAACATCCGTGCAATATACCAAAGTGCTTAAGAGAAACAATGTATACGTCCTTTTTGACGTTTTCGGAAGTGAGTTATATATATGTACGTCACATTCGACGAGTTTCCATCCTTTTAATCTCGATACTAGAAGTTGTGACAGTGATTTTACTAGTTTTAAATCTGGAACTAAATCATTCAGTTCAGTTTGTGAAATCAGATGTGGTTCTGTTAACATTCTAGTGCTTGAAATAGTGGATCATTATCGATTTCCTGTGCGAACTGCATATCATCAGTTGGAACATCGGTGCTTTCAGGTTCTTCTTCGTCCAAACTCCAAGATTCTGGTGAATTTGCATGTTCGACGGGCCGTAAATCTGATGGTAAATTGGGATACTGCGCAGTATGCTTGGACTTCGGTCCGATGCTCAGTATGTTACTGAGGCAAAAGTAACAATCTGTGGCATGTTCTTTCTGTTCTCTCCATAGCATTGGTACTGCAAAGCGCATTTTACGTTTTGTACCTTTCAACCAACCTGTTAACAATATTACACAAGTCTTACAACATATGTGTGGGCTCGTGACTTATCTTGATCTCCTATTTTAACTCCGAAATAAGATTCGTAAGCTCTTCGTATAAGTGGGGTGAAAGTACGTTATTGCGATTGAAAAGGTAGTTTCCTACACACATAACAAAAATTGTTGACATTATTTACACACTGCCTAGGCGTTGTACTTACTTGTTAATTCATAGTCAATCATAGTACAGTAATAAACATAAATCGAGTATGTAGAACACAAACACGTTAGTAACGACGTTTCGCAGCACGATATAGGAAATGCAGTAACGTCACACGCCGGTAAATGCCTACTAATGCACAATATCTGATTTGGGGCGTACTTCTTGCATGTAATAGGCAGGAATGAACTTGTCTTAAAACGGTATATTCGTCACTGCTGATACATTACACAAAGTGGCGCAATATGCATATGTTGCATACTTGCAAAATATAAATACTTGTTACTAAACATTTGTGGGTGATACACACATTCTGCTTTTAAATTCGTTTTTAGGGTGCCGAAATACATCACAAACTCCTAAAAATGTCCATGTCACAAAATGTGTGTTTATCAGTGATATTTAAATATTTTGTTGCAGTTGATTAGTGATTACTTTTTCTAGTCGTTAGGGCACTGAAAAGATTAACTGCCTTGGGTACAGCGGAGTTATGTAATTCCAGGCTTCTGTATTTTTTATCGATTAATACATTTTTATTTGAAGAATGTGAAAATTTGTTTGTGTTCTCTTGATGGAAAATAAAATTCTCGCCATACTCGCGACGAACTGACGGCTGCATATGTTCTTGCAATATCCATCTGTACACTTGGGCGGTTAGTATCTCTTCTATAAATTACAGGGGCATGGATTTCTCACACCAATGCATCCCAAGATGTCTACAGAAAAGTGACCGGCTGCGTTTACGATGTTTACATATTCTTCATTGTATCGCGCTTCTCTGGGTCTGTAAACTCTGAGACGACCATTATGATAGGATTGCAATGTTTTGTCATCTGAGAAAACTACATTATTACACAAATACTTTTGATTAAAGTATTCACAAGCAAATTCTAATTGTTGATTTTTGTTTGCTTCCGTAGGAAATACTTTTCGTGCAACTGAATGACATGCTCTCTAACGGGATGCAGGGAAATTGATAGCAGTAGAAGCTTAATCAGCGGTGTCAAAATGATTTTCTCGAAGATGATTAACCAGACAATTGTTAGCCTCAGCATTCGATCGTCTAGAAGCACCGGGGCCTTATGGGCGTATCATATCATACTGATCAATCTTTTTCTTCGCGAGCATTAGTGTTGTTTTGGTTACGTCAATCTCATCTACAATGTTCCTTACACTTTCCTAACATTACACACCTCTTCTTGCAATCTATTGCTTATCATAGCTTTCTGATAATTATCTAACTGTGGGATTTCAATTTTAAATTGACATTGTCATAATAATTGAAATGTCATGTAATAATAAATACCGGCAAATTTGTTATTACATAATTAAAAACGACAGTTCCTAAATGTGTACCAACTTTTTCTGCTCCAAATAATACATGACACATATTTTGGGTTATATAAAGCACTTTTAATAAGGGGAGATAACTTAACTGACACCCCCTGCATATATTATCTTATCTTATATCTTACCTATAAATTAATATTTAGTATTTTTAGATGTTAACCGCACTACAAAGTATTAATTCCTTCGACAAGAGTATGCAATTTCATCTGCATATAGACTTGAAGAGCGAATATAAAAAAGAAAAAATCAATGCAATAATATTGCTCATAGCTGCGATTTCATTTGCAACTACACTTTTTGTTTATGCGACGTTAGGCAACGTGGAGTTTTTGACACTTCAAGACTTTGGCGAGTTTCTGGGATACACAGCTCCCTATATAATTACTACTTTAGTGGACTTGCAAATTTGCACATTGCTTCTTTGCATAAAGCAAAGATTTCATTGGTTAAATAGAAGAGCAGATGATGTATCAGCAAAATTGCTGTACTACTTAGAAGAATGTGATAATTTATTGCTGAAAACTGCAAAAGGAAATGGATTACGTCCACCAACACACACGTTCGTAGAAAAGTTCTTTATTTCATATTTAATAAAAAGCGAAGATTTGCTTATGTTCTTGAAAATGTTCGAAGTGTCCTTATTAAACATTTCTCTAATAGTGCTATTGCAGGGTAGCGAGTGGGTGTGTTCAAGATAGAGCCTTGTATTTTGTCAAAAAAATAAGAGCAAATCACTATCAGTTATGTACAACCACCAAAGTGATAAATAAAGCTTATTCTGTACAAATTCTCTTTATAGTACTGCAGAGTTTCATAACTATAGTTGTATCGTTATATTACTCTGGGAAATATTTTATTATTGATAATGAAATTATAGTACATTATTTTATTTACTCTGGAATACAGCTAATAAATGCAATTGTACAACTTGTAACTCTAGTACTAATCTCTTCTTCTACAGCGACTGAGGTAAGATGATATAGTGAAACGATATTAACTACCGCTATTTAAATATTTAAAACTATACAGGGTAAGCCAGCTAAGTTGTCCTCTCTAAAAATCGGTTCGCGCAATCCAATGTACATGTATCACAGATACTGTGAATCAGGTGAAATTGTTGTATAGGTACGTCTCGATTACTCTATTTTGTGAATAATGCTCCTTTACTAACGGACTTCGGTACACTATTTCTTTAATTGAACCCCAACGAAAACAGGCTAGTAAAGTGATATACCAACTTCTTAAAGGCCTTGTATGCACAGCTCCTCTTCCAATTCAATTTCGTCCAAATACATTATTTAAGTAATCAATTCAAATCCAATTGTAGTGAGAAGGACAGCCATCAAGTTGGTACTGACGTTTTCGATGTACATTGAATTCTATATGTTCCTAATATACAATCCGGGTATAAAGTTTTGCAGGGAATTCAATAATGGCGTCCACATGAGAATTTTAGTTCATTGTTAAATGATACACAATTTAAAAAAATGAATCTAGAAGAAATTACAAAATTGCAGTCTTCTCTGGGAGTCGGTTTTATGCAATTCGTGCACCTAAGTAACGTAACATTTGCTTTTCAAATTCACTAACTAAATTTCCCCTAACACCCACAATTGTGCTTGTATCTTTTGGACTTACATGGGAATGGATGGGAATGGCGGCCGTGGGCTAGAGGTTAGCGCGTTAGACTTCTACGCCGAAGGTCCTGGGTTCAATTCCCAGTACAGGAACATCGGATTTTTAACGGCCGTTCTCCCTCGCAAGGCAATGGCAAACCAGCGAGGTATTCTGCCTAGTATATCTTCTCTGGAGTAGAAGTGTTTACACTTCCCGTGGTTCGGAGCCCACGTTAAGCTGTAGGTCCTCTATGTCTGTGGTACTTTAAAACCGCAACACAGACATAGGAGAGAAGATCGCTACGTCTCGTAAGAGATAAAGCACTCTAAGAAGAAGGGAATGGATACTCTTTCACTGCCTCTAAGACTGCATTTTCCATGTCCGCAATCGTTGTTGGCCTGCACCTTTCATTTCATAAAGAAGTATCAAACCGTCTAAATATTTGTAGGCGGTGGTCTTCTAGTTGGGTAGCGTCTTCTATGTCAATTGCGGGCTCCAGCATCTTACATAAGTACACTGACAATTCAACTTAGTTTTATCATAATTAGGCAGCACTGATCAATTTAATTAAATTAATAATAAAATGATTTTGGTTGACATGCTATATGTATGTTGCGTTGTGTCAACCATTTTTAAGCGGGCAAGACTTAGTTGTGCCACCTTGTATAGTCTAAAGTATATAGCTTCCGAATATCTGTTCAAGGTAGTACTAAATTTCAGGCTAAAAAAGTGGGAGTTTTGATTCACAAAATTGCAGCATTAAACGGTACAATGCAGAATACGTGCAAAGAAGAACTACAATTGGAGGTATGATATTAAAATAATACAAAATATTATTTAAATAACATTTATTATAATTCTGATTACTAGTCCAAAACTCTTAACAAACGCAATATTTCAGGTAACGCTATTTTCATTGCAACTTCTACATCACAACGTAGAAATTACTGCGTGCAGAATTTTCGTAATTAGTGAACCCCTGATTTTTTCAGTAAATATTAAATCTTATTTATTCGCAGTGTAAGTATATCGCTTTTTTCTCTTTTAGATTGTTGCGGCGATTCTGTCGTACCTAATAATTGTTACCCAGTTTGAAGCTGTGAATATTAAGTAACAAGAATAAAATTATATGAAAACAATGCATGTATTATGTAACTGCAAAATATTTATACAAAAATAATACATTACAACAGTAATAGTTCTTTCATTCGAACGCCACCGAATCGTTCCAAACCTTGTATTTAATATAAGTTGGTCGTCCCTGTATATTTATATTATACAACGGGAACGGGAAACTAGATAACATAAAAATGAATTTAAATATGTATCTACTGCTTAGTAATCACAGTAATATTACTGCAATAGAATATTAATGCTTCACAGAAAAACAAACAAACCGAAGTTAAGTAGGTCACTTATCTAAAATCCAATATCAACATTGGAAATATAGGAAATAATAATTTTCAAATGTCAATTTAGTTGTTTGCGTTAAAACATAAACTAAAAATACAGGAATTTAAACCAACAGTCCAGAAAAATAATTCCTGACTAATTAACCCAAATACTACCAATGTCCTTTTAAAAGGTCGGTAAAGAATTCTTTTTTTTTACACTTTAAACTATTCGCACAGAGATGGCGCCCTCAGTTGTTCATCAGGTAGAGTATTTCAGACATTCGTTTGATATTTACCAGCATTCAGGTCTTGAAGTGACCATAGTGTGATTGTTTGTTTAGTGAAAGTTTTTTTACAAGCTATCATGGCTCACTGTAGGTAAGCATAATTATGTTATTATAAAAAAAAAGATTATTTATTTAACATTACTCTATTGATATAGTCATATTATCAAGATTTATAAATCTCAGATGTTATTGTGTTTGTTTTTTTTGCTACATGACTGTGCAAACAACGCCGTCCTTTTAAAAGGACAGTGGTCTAAACGCATACTATTTGTCTTTCAGTTATTGGAAAAGACCTTTAACTCTCCATGAGCTGTTAGAAGAAGCAGAGCACTTCGATGATAACTGGAGACTACCAGACGCCATAGCTGTCTTTCCGCCAATCAACGCTAACGAAGACGTTACCGATGAAGATTCTGGTGATGACGAAACAGTTACAATGGACAATCTTCCTGGTGGTATATTAAATTCTCAAGCTGAGCCTATTTTCAATACCAATGATAATAGTGATGATAGTGATGATGAGATTCCCTTATCACATTTTGTTAAATATAAAAAGAGGCGTAAAAATAATGATTGGGTTTCTGAAGACATCTCAAGTAATTTGCCGGAGTGGCAAAACGAATGTACGACAAATAATAATCTGTCTTCGTTGGATCTGTTCTACCTATTTTTTAACAAGGAAATTTGGCAAATGATAGCTCAATATAGTAACTCATATGCAGTACAACATAATCGAAGTGGGGACATTACTGTAGATGAAATAAAATGTTTTTTTGGGGTACTTATTTACAGCGGTTACACCAGTGTCTCAAGAAGATCTCTGTACTGGGAAAGTAGTTCTGACACTAAACATCAAATTGTGTATGATGCAATTTCAAGAAATCGATTTAATTTTATCATGCAAAATTTACATTGTTGTGACAATAGAAACTTGAATATTGGTAACAAATTTGCAAAAATTAGTCCATTATTAGAAAGTTTAAATCAGAAGTTTATTTCACTTGCCCCTGTTGAAGAAAATCACAGTGTGGACGAATCTATGGTACCATACTTTGGCCGCCATGGTTCGAAACAGTTTATTAGGGGTAAACCCATAAGGTGGGGCTACAAGTTCTGGATGGCTACTTCTAGAAGAGGCTACTTCTAGAAGAGGCTACACAGAATGTTTCGAACCATACCAAGGGGCCAGCACAAATCTGTCAGAAAGATACAAATATTTGGGTTTAGGTGCAAGTGTGGTGTTATCATTTGTTGACAAAATTATTACAGAAAAAGGACGTTTACCCTTCCATTTCTTTTTCGATAACTTTTTCACATCATGGGATTTGCTTCTAATACTCAGAGATAGAGGCATAAAAGCGACTGGTACAGTGAGAGAAAATAGAATTCAGGTACCTATAATAAAGACTGGCTCAGAGCTAAAAAAAACAGAAAGGGGCAGCTTTGAGTATGCTTTGGAACAGACAGAGAACATAATAGTCTGCCGCTGGAATGATAATAATATCGTCACCATGGCTTCCAATTTTGAGTCTGTACTGCCAACAACTAATGTGTCTCGATTCTCTCAGAAAGAAAAGAAAAAAGTGGCCGTACCTCAACCCAAGATAATTAAAAAATATAATCAGAACATGGGGGGAGTAGATAGGGCTGACCAAAATATTAGCCTTTATCGCGTGAGTATCAGAGGGAAAAAATGGTACTTCCCTATAATCAGTCATTGCCTGGATATGGCTATTCATAACGCCTGGCAGCTGCATCGCCATTATGGTGGAAAAATGGACCAACTTAATTTTCGTCGATCCCTTGCTAAAGGTATTTTAGAAACGCATAAGAAAAATACCAAGCGGGGACGAGTACGACCAAATGTCCATGAAAATGAATTTTCCCGATTTGATGGAAAGGATCATTTAATTGTGTACCAAGAGAATCAGATTAGATGTCGATTGTGCCACAAGAAAGTCCAGTTTCGATGCAATAAGTGCAATGTGGGTTTGCATCCAAAAACATGTTTTTTTAACTACCATACTCAATAATGATTTTTTTATATGTTTTCGTTATTTAGTACTCTTTTCATTTATCTTTTATATTTCATTTAAATAAAAATACCTTTTCACCATACTCTTTTATGATTACACCTTATTATGCCACTGTCCTTTATAAAGGTCAGCCTTTATCACAAAAACTATTAACAATATAAAAAAAAGTTACTATGAAAAACTGTTTATTTGGCACTAATTGAAAGTAATATGAACACAAAATAAATATTTTCTAAAAAATATATATTCGGGAGTATCTGGGTTAATACATAATTTATCTATTGCAGTGCAGCATTTCAAATTACAGTTACCTTGCTTCACAATACCCAAATGCGACAAAGGAACGATGTTGAGTCATCGTGATAATAATGTATATTCAGTTTTAACTCCAATGTATTATACCACCAAAAGTATTGGGCCTAACACCTTTCAAAATAAATAGTGAATAATGTGAATCTTCAAAAACTGACCTGCTGTGGAGCATATTGTTCATGCTCTTTATCAATATTTACTCGTTTACAGGCTTTCAAATATCAGGCGTTGATTCTGAAATAATATCAGACATAACAGACGTTTTAGATACGTATGTGTAATTTTCAAAAACGATGTAAGATACTTTATATAAGTTATATAAGTCGATATGTAACTAAAAATCAATACAATTAAATATTTAACAAATTCATATCACAAGCAGCAAATCAACTGTAGTACGCCATGAGTATTCATGATTTCCTTTGTTTGGTACATTATACACTAGTAAACAAAATATTAAGTTCTAAATCGGGTTGATCGTGTACTATATAAAAGTTGCTTTAATAATTTGCAACATACTGAACAAATATCCCCATAAGTATTTGTGATGTGCATTGATTGATTTATTCATTCTCCCAAATGTAGAGATAATACAATTAACTGTACAAATGGCAAAGAGTCTTTAGTTAAGCACATGTGTATTTCACCTTGTGAAAAAGAGTGATAAAACTGCTTTAGATAGCTATTACAAATCCAGTGAAGTAAGCTACACTTAATATAAACCCTACATTAACTTTCCCACTTTCAGGTAGTGGCTGCACTACAAAGTATCAAAGCCATTGAAAAAAATGTACAGCTGAACGTATACACCTCGACTTCAAAAACGAATATAAAAGTAGCAAATGCTATGTGCTGGTAGGGCTACTATATAGCTGCCATATTGTTTGCAGCAACAGTTTTCACTTTAGAGATATTCGATTACACGTATCTTTTCACATTTGAATGTTTCGGAGAGTTGGTTGGCCACACAGCTGCTTATCTCATAAATACATTTGTAGACTTTCAATATTGCACACTACTTCTTTGTCTAAAGCAAAGATTTAGTTGGTTAAATAAAGAATGACCGCCATTATTACAAATCTAATAATCAATTTGGAGGACTGTGATAAAATACTTCTTTATCCCGCAAGAAAAAATCATCTACGACGTACAACCTATGTGTACGTCTTAAATATAATTTTTTTATTAACGCTAAAGAACTAAACTTTAATTATAATTATTAAGGAGCTACACTGATTGTATAATAACAATAAAAAATGTTCGAAGAAACATAGATTTTTGTTGATTATCCTCTCGGTGAATTGTTGTTTGGTAAACGATGCTTCCACCAATTGCATTTCGAAGAATTATTGTTTGGGTAAATTTTCTTTAGTCAATTTACCTAAAGTTCTTGATACCCCCAGATGAATGGACCATAGGAAAAGCGTAATGTTAAGTTTATGAAAGAATCAACTAATGCGTTAACTAAGCGCGTTGCAGTAATTGACGCATATGGCAATTTGATAGTCAACAATTATACTAATAATTCCTAACCCAATTTACTGTTCTATATATTATATCTATCATCATCATCATCATCATCATCTGACATGGAGCTGACTCGAAGGCCGATCCTGGATACGCCAGGCCCACCCCATGGCAGTAAGGTAGGTAGGAAGTTTCGGGATAGGGTGGGATCGGGTGGGGCATTGCACAACGTTAGCATGTCTGCAATGCATACCGCAAGACACCGCTGCTGCAACACCGGGTAGTTAGTAAACTACGCATCAATGGGTGTTGAGTACGTAGCCGAGACCGTTATGCTCTTAAGCAATTGAGCCTACTAACTTTGATAGGAAAGTTTCACAATGTTCTGATTTCACATTTATCTCGTCGTCTAAGGTTACATAGTGCACCTATCTTAGTTTCCTAGGAAGTAATAGCTTCTTAAGAGGTACTCCCTGACTGAGTTAAACTGCCCTTTATGCTATGAGACTTCTGAGCCTAGTAGCCTGGAAGAAAATTGTTCTGTAATTCTCCTTTTGACATCGTCAGAAATGTTAGGTCGTCAACGAATTCTAGACACTGACGCCTTTTGTGGTATATTGGAATCGTGTCCTTTTATGTTACTGTCGCTTAGGGTTTTTTCTAACACGAGAGTAAATACTGTTGTTCAAGAGATAGTCTTGCCTTAAGCAATATTTAACTTTGAACTTACCTCCACCACATTTGTTGTGTTTTGCCATGTTTATCAATCTAATCAGCTTGTGTGGTATTCATAGTTCGTTCAATACTGTTATAGTTATCTCTTTTAAAGCTGACGTAAGCTTGCTTGAAATCTATAATTAGCAGGTGTGTAGGGAGTTTATATTGGTAGCTTGTAGAGTCCGGCAAATTATCGATTCACTGCATATTTTTTTGTTTTTGTTTTCGGGTCAGTTCTATTAGCAATACGCAGAACTGGTATATATATATATATATATATATCCCTAATAACTATATTGACATGAAGAAGGCAGGTCCAAAAGGGTCCTCATTCGCTGGATTCTTCATCAGTTAGCAGACCCATATTTCTTGAATTAACTTGCCTATTATATTCTGCACTTTGGTTGTTCTTTTTTTTTTCTTGTACTGTCTTCTTCTTATTATAGCATTCTTGTCCCTAGGTGATATATCATCTTTTTCTTAGTAAATCCTCAAAATATTCGATCCATCTTTACTTTACTTTGTCTTGGTCGCCTATTAAATCTTCGTCTTTATCTTTACACAGTCATTTTTCTGTTTAGTATCCCCGTTTCACTCTTTTCACTCCTTAGTAAAAGTTTCTCATGTTTTTATTTCGAAATTTTACTTCTATGTCTTCCTGCATTTTAATTTTGTATCTTCTTTTTTTATTCTGCATACTACTATACACTTTCTCCTTTGTTCTTCATATTTACGCTTGCTCTTCACAGTTTTTTTTTCTTAGAACATCTTCATTCTTGCTCTTTCTCATTCCTTTACTTGTTATGTTCATTTGATTTTGTGCCACACTGTCTGGGTTAGAGTCAACCTAAATTGCCGCTTCATAAGAATTAAATTTCTATTTTAATTGCCATCTTTTTATGTTGATTACAATTTCCATTATTTTTCTTTTAAGATTGAGTTATGAGGGGCCAATTCCGCAAAGTCTTGAAGTTTCCCTTTGTAGGCTAAACTTGCCGATTAATGTTCTGTCTGCACCTGACCCTGGCCGCTTTCTGTGAATTTACGTGTCGAATTATTCTGGAACTACTTCATCACATTTCGTAATGTGGTGCAATCTTTTGGAGGAATACAGGTTCACGCTGCATTTGGTTCCTCAGTCAGTCTTCCACTTTCGACTCAGGTCTACCAAGTCCATCTATGGGGGCCGTTAAGGAATTAAGTACTGAAGGGGCGGCTTTTGGTTTTCGATGGGTATCCATCGCGTGTATTTTCGTATCGCTGTATCACCGTGGAGTGAACAGAATATCGACAAGTATGGGATTTTAAAGAAATACGATGGAGTTTTTATCCCTAGAAAGGCAATTCATTGCATAGTATCGAGCCCATTCGTTGTTCCTGTACCTGTGCCGTTGCTGCGACAAATAGTTCGTCTCGTAGTTTTCTGAAGAAGTCGTCTACCTTTTCTCCCGGACCTGAAAGTACCCCAGACTGTACCTGCATCTGGAAAACAACCCCCAGAATTGTGCCTGCCTTCATCAAAATTCAAGGTAAAGGACCTAGTTTTCTAGTGTGGTGAAAAAAAAAACACTTGCAAAATTCTAAGTGATTGAACCTTCTTTTTATGCAACAAGAAGCGACGTTCAGTCGCCTATTGTGCTTTTTTTGTATACTAAATGTAAAGAGTAACTATATATATTGTGCTATTCGTGTAAACTCCGACGCCACTGGTCACGTAGTCGTTTCGACAATTTAAATAACGTACTACAGGGACGGCGAGTCCCTCCTCTTGAGCGCTCAAATTAACTATTTGTAATATAAAGCTATTAAATTACCATTTGCCGTCATTTTTGTATTTGTGTCATTTCCAGTCGTTCAATTATATGTGTTTTAAAATCCATTACATCTTTTATTATTTTGTATTTGTATTTGTGTGTGCATGAATTAAGCAAGCTTTATAAACAGGAGGGAGGCACAATAAAGGTGAGTTCGATTCCCGTAAGCTGCTGGCTCCTCGGCCTTCCACGAGATCCTGCAATCAGCTGTGATTTGAAAGGTGGCGCCCACTAATTTTGACCTACTCTGTACACAACCAGGAAGATTTCTTCCCGTAAGCTATTTCCGCGAACCCCCCCTACTCCTCTGAGCTAAGCTGCAGGCCTTTTTCCACCTATCCGGTTGCGGGTCGACGAAAAAGCTCGTTTGGCCCGTAACATACTTCTTGTTCGCATTCAACATCGTATCTCAGCTTCCTCTTATTTAGGGGTTTCTTGTTTTGTAAAATATCCACCGTCTGTATCCTATGTTTTCTTGCTATTGTATTCACTCTCTCGTCGATATTTTCATGTCTTCATCCTTTTCTTAACTTTACTTCTATAACTTTTTTCTTATATTACTCGTAAAGCATCCCCGTGTATACTTACTAATTGATTCTTCTGGCTTGCCTCACAGCACTTTTAAATATTGATTGTTTCAGTTTTATTTCTACTTGAAAATGCCAAGAGCTCAAATACGGCCTTCTGTAGGATCTTACATCTTTGATACATTCCTCGTTCTTTATTCCAACTAACTTGTGGTCTATCTGATTTACTGTAAAGCGATATGGCGACCTCCATCTACCTTTGTATATTATTTTACGCTGGTGGTATGTGTTCGTTATCTTCTTATTTCTGCTCATCGCCATATGTATCAGTAGTCTCCCGTTTTCATTGGCTTCTGACTGCATGGTGTATTATCCTATTGTTGGTTAGTATATTAGCTCGTTTTCTATTTGTGTATTGGCGTCGCCTAAGATTATCTTCAGGTGATATGTTGGTATTTTCTTACTTGCATCGTCTAATAACTTCGAAAAATCTTTCTTTATCCTCGACTTGTTTTTCTTATATTGGTGCCTGAATATTACGTATATGATCAGAATATGAGATAATAATACATACATACATACATACATAATTACAGAAACTTAATTACATGAAAAATTGGATACCTAATTTTACCACGACCTCATAACTAACATTTAACTAATACTGTAGTTAATAGTATGGTTTTCTAAAACATTTATTTTAAGGTCACAACTGGTTTTGATCAAAACAAAGCTCTCTATGTCATTGAAATGATCAGGACTAATCATTACCAACTATGTATCATAAGTAAAATAGTAAACAGAGCCTATTCTGCACAAATTCTCCTTATTGTGCTGCGGAATTATATAACCATAGTGGTATCATTATACTATTCCGGGAGGCGTATTCTTATTGACCACGAAATTCGTGCGAGTTGTCTTGTTTACCAGTTGTAACCAACCTCGGCCGAACTCGAACTCATGTCACTTGGTATATAACCAAATGCGCTTACCACTAGATCACCGAGGCCGGCATTTATATATATACAACCTGATATTATAAGCTAAGTTGTATATCAAGTGATCACATCGTTTTGAACACCAAAGCGCAATACCATTTTATCAACAAGCTATAATTATTATTATTAATCTTTATTCATTACAAAAGAACACAGAATAAATATTCTTATATTGCCTTATGTTATTTTATTGATATAAGTGGCGGAGTTAAATGCTTTTCTAGTCGGTATAGCAAAGATAATCACGCTTTCGATAATAAAAATCACCCACTTAAGTTAGACAAACAAAATTTTAAAAATAATTTGTTACAAATGAAAGGTTATATTTTAGTATGGTTGCGGTGAAGTTTTCCTAAGGTGGTAATTGGGAAAAGGAGTGTAGTAGTCGAATGCGACAAGTATCTTGGCCTCCATAGGGCCATCAGGCATTATCTGGTTTACAGAAACCAGTCAATAATGACAAAGAGCTAAGACAAAGGATTGTCGAGATAATACTATAGGAAATACTTCTGGTGTCTTACAGACAATAAGCCAGTCGCTAATCAGGCTGTATAGAAGAAGACGATGAATATTTTAAACAAAATTAGATTGCTCCTTAATTAGCCTGCTTGATTTAAATGTTTTAATATTGACTATTCGTTGAAACTACTAAACTATGAGGTCTTGAGGTGGTAATATAAATTAAATATAACGTTTGAGTAGAGAGATAAAAGATAACGCTTTTTTGCAAAGAACTAAAATATACATAAAAATAAAAGAAATAAATGGTAATGAAAATGAAAGAAATTAGGACCTGAATCGATTAATAATATAGAACGGCGCGAATGAATAAAGTATGCTTAAAAAGTGTCAACAGTGTTACCTTCCTGTCTATAATGATTAGCAGGAAAAATGTCTATTATAAATAATTGAAGAATAATGGCGGCTAATAGAAGTGTAATGAGCTTACGGAAGCTGCTAAAAGCAAAATTAAAATAAGTATAGAAAACGTTAATAAAACCAGCATTAATTTACGACAGTGAAGCGTGGGTGTTAAATAAGGCGAATCGAGCCATAGAGCCCTTCAGAGCCCAAGAAACGTAGAAATACTGCAAGCGATAGAAAACAGAAACTAGAAGAACGTGATCAAGGAAGCCTTGGGCCTACAGTACCCATAACGCCAATATTTATTTACATATACACAGTATTAGGAAAGTCAGTCACACAATTTCAAAGGGTGTATGTAGGTGCAAATGAAGTCAAGCACGTTCTTGGTAAAGTATTGTTAAAGTTGGTATCACAAAATTTTTGAACTTGCATCATTTAATTGTTTCATTACCACCCATACAACGCTACTGACAAGCACTTTTTTAAATCATAAAAGTTCTGCCACAACGGAAGATTATATTTTCTGATTCTTTGAATTAGATTTCTAATCATCTGCAGATAGTCCACAATATTAAGATTTTCCCCGCTAGAAGAATCTCACCGCCCTCAGCCAGAATCTAACCCGTATCCTTTGTATCTATAGTCAAGTTCAGTAAACTACCGAGTCCGACACCTTTTTTACGTAACAGGTTTACGATAGCGTTCTCCCATTCTTTGGGAATAGCTTCCTTATTCACACATATGTTAAAGACTCGGGTCGTATCTGCTCGTTTTCTCGGGCTTTGCCGATTTTTATTTGGTGGAGTGCGTATTTTATTTCATCTTCGACTTTGAGTGGTGAGTTTTCCGAGTCCGCGTATACTATTTTCGTTTTTAATATAATTATTGTATAGTTTTTCTTACAAAGGTAATAAGTATTTCTATAAAACTCTTGTACTCTTTAACGAATATTTTTCCTGTGTTAATTGTATCCCCGTCTTTGTTTTTATGTTAATTATTTAATTCTCTAACCAATTAACGAATATTAAATTCAATTCAATAAATTAATCGATTATACCTGTCTTATATTGTTATGTAGAAAATTACAATTTGGTTTTTTCTCTACACACTGTACTGAAAAAACTCAATTACCTATGTAATAGACTTCTTCTAGACAGGAATTCTTATCCTAAATATGAAATCAAAACTAAATGGTGAAAAAATATAGAAGATTGATAGTCAAATAACTTTTATGAATTTTTAACACAATGCTTTTCTGTGCTTACACGTGTATACGTAATAATTGATTTTATTCAAACATATTTTATTCATTTTCTGTTTCCATTTGTTTATTTACTGCTATTAGGTTTTTGTGTACGCAGACCTTTTTATCACAATAAAAATATAAGAATGTCGACAGGAATTGCCCTGCAACATGTGAAATTAGGCAACTACGTGCACAGGCAGCAGAACTACTCCATAGATGCGGAACAGAACTAAATTATAGATAATAAATAATTTTCTATAAAACAGCACCTGTTACTTATCGCGTATGCATCAGCTAATAAAATTGTGTGAAAAGTGCATACACATGCGACATGTTTGTATAGTATCTATTATAAAACCATTACGAACTATCACGGGATTTATAAGACTCCAAATAATAGAAGTGAAGTGAAAACTGATTTATATAAAACTTAACTTCATTATTTAAGAATTAAATATTGCCATTTTTACTTCTCAAAATTACCTAAATAGGAACTATAATAGTGATTGACTGCACGCTGTTAAAAATCAAATTACTATTAAAAACAAGCAATGTTTCGACCCAAAAACTTTTACTCTGCCTTAAAACCAATGTATTATATTACCAAAATAATTGGCCTCGCTCCGTTTAGTATATGCAGTGAACGTTTTACGAAATCTACAATTCACACAGTTTGGAGTATTTTTCTAATGCTTTTTTTGAATGTATACACGGTTACCTCGTTAAACAAACTAGAGCGTAACCGTGAACAAGAAGTTATCTCAAAAATAACCGATATGTTAGACTTAATTTTAAGCCAGTTGGCAATGATTTGCGGCATTTTATGTGGTTGTACTTCATTAAACAAGGTAAACAATTTAATTAAATAAAAATATAAGACCACGATTCTGCTTCATATAAAAATAATAAATATATTTGATTAATTTGCAGATATTAGACGCATTTGAAGATATCAGCAAATTCGATATAATGATGCACAAAGACTTCCGCATTGATCTAAGAAGAGAATATCGAAAGAGCATGGTTTTCATAATAATAGGACTCATATTTACCATGACATTGGTAACAATGTCTTTAATGGCAACGTCTCGATCTAATGAGCATGCGCTCGATTATTTTGGATTATATTTGGCTTACGTGTGTCCAGGAATCATAAATAGTTTCGTCGATTTTCAGTTTTGTACTCTAATCTTATGCTTAAAACAAAGATTCAGATGGTTAAACAAGACCATTTTAACATACACAGGTCTGCAGAATAAATTAGAGAAAGGCAAAAAAATCTTTACCAAAGTACAACCGGCAGTGCAAGTGTAAGATCGATTGGAAACAGCAACTGTTTTATTACAATACACTAATTTTCATTTTAGAATGCCAGCAAGGTTTATGCAAGATAAAACATTAGACGTTCTTGAAAAAATACGAATAAATCATCATGACCTATCTACCACTTCAAAAAGAATAAATGATGCCTATTCAATTCAGATCCTTCTAATTGTAGTCCAGTCGTTCGTATCAATGATTGTTATATTGTATTTTGCTGGAGATCATATTCTTATACAGAAAAACATTTCTGTGAATTATCTTCTTTATTCCGGAACTGAGCTAACACTGTCTACTCTGCAGTTAGTTATTCTAGTAATAGTGTGTTCTGGTACATCCGTAGAGGTAAGAAATTGTGTATTACAATCATGCGATGTTGATGCAAATAATCTGGCATCTAAATCGAACCAAACTCACCCAATTTAAAACCATACACTTGAAAGCGTATGCGGACGTACGGCACGTGAAAGATGTGTTTTCTGGCGTTCTTTCCAAAAAGGAAAATAAAGAAAGGTTAATCGGCTCTGATTCGTTTCTGTTAGCTCACTATTCTTCATGTTCTTCTTCTAGATCACCCCTACTCATCTACCTCCTTAATACTTAGCACGATGCCTGTTCTGTGCTACTGCTTGCCATTAGAGCTTCCCGTTTTTTGAGGTTATCGACGCATCTCATCTATGATCTTCCAATACTCCTCTGAGCTAGTTATATTCTCTTCCGACTGCTTAAACTGCAGGTTCCTATTTCAGTCAGGTGATTTATCTTAAGATGTCTTCAATTCTAGATTTCCGACTTGGCCATTCATTCTTTCATATTTTGGATTCCATCATCTTTGAGTAACTGCCATTATCTGTATTGTACCTTGGTAAATACCAATTAATGACGGCAATATACATTTATTAAACACTTCTGTCTTAAATGTAAAAGAACATTCATTTTCATTATATAGTCCTAAGTAGACATATTAATCTACTTTCTTTCTTTATTGTTAATGACCATTAAACATCTCTTCTAGATCTTCAGCATTGTAATATATAATTACTGAAAATACAACCGTTTGAAGTTGGCTATGGTTTACAGAACTTATTCCAAGATGTCCTACGGCAATTTTCTTCTAACCTGTCATGTCATCTAGT
Source organism: Limonius californicus (assembly GCA_014611495.1). NCBI lineage: Eukaryota > Metazoa > Arthropoda > Insecta > Coleoptera > Elateridae > Limonius > Limonius californicus. The sequence continues at coordinate 26,538 of JABXWE010006746.1, forward strand.
TATCGTATTATTTGTCACATTTTTCAGTTTGGTTTTGCTGAAATTTTAGAACGTTATCTATGTATAGGTGGTCCAGTTTTTACAGAAGGGTTCTTTTCAGAAAGAAACCATTTCTTGATTGTATCAGATGATTATTTACCGATAGAAATGGTTTTCAAGCTTGAACAAAAAACGTTCGTGAATAAAAGATTGAATTGACCTTACACATTCAAGGTTTAGGGGGTGCTGGCTGGCCTTGATCAGTTACTCAAGGTTTTCTGAGAGGTGGTGACCTTGGACTCAAGATCCAGTGAGGGGAATCTGATGACCTTGAATCGAAGGTCGAGTGAGGAGAAACAATGGCCTTGTCCTTGAACTCAAGGTCAGGAGTGGGGGGTGGTCGTCAAACTGTCCAACTCTATCTACTTAACGAAATGATGTAAACATTGATATGGGAATTTGAACGTATTCTGTTGAAAAGTTCTTCGAAGAATTCCATGAAAAATTGTAAATGTTTTTGTACGCCAGCAGTATAGAAAAACTTTAGAAATGTGTTTGACAAGTTTGTAATCTGATGTCCCTAAATACCACGTCGGCCGACAAAAATTGCAGATGAAATTGCTGCAGCGCAACTGAAAATGAATTATTATGGCGCCATAGTCCTACAAAGCTAACATTTTGTCGCTGTAATGTTAATTTTAAAATGTTAGGATCTAATCTGCTGAAAACCTTAATTTTTCTGTAGAAACGCTTATGCCTATTAAAAAGGGAGGGCGGGCCCAGATCTCTTTGTACATCCAAAACTTACTATTATTATTAAAAAATCCCCAAAATAAGAAACCGATTAGCTGAAACGCAGATTCCTGTAATATCTATAATTTGACCCCTCGCGATTAAAAAATTAAATATTTCGAATGGCTATTTAAAATTTTAATAAATTAAGAGGGCAAATTTCTGAGAAATTTGAAAAAAATAAACAACATATCGTCGGGTTACTGCAAAAACCTGATAAGTCACATTTTGTCATTCTTGGCAAAATGCAATTGAAAATTCAGGCTTCCGTATAAAAAACTGAACATATTTTATAATTTTATTTTATAATATAAATTAAACTAGGAATGCAACTAAACAGATTATATATGCTCGTTTTTAAAAGTTTAACAATAATAATACATTTTTTATAATTTTTAACTGGACTTAACTTCTTTTTGCTGAAACAAAACTACAATAAACCAATACTAAAATACTAAAAGTGTTAAGTCGTATCCAGTTCAAACTGCTTCAGTTATTTCCTCAGACTCAGAAGAATCTTCCTCGGAGTCTTCAGACACAGAGTCATCTGCTCCTGGTGCAGGGACGGCGTCTTTAATGTTAGCAGAAGTCGGCAACGATTTGTACCAGCTGTGGAATTCTTCAGGAATAGTGTTTTTTTTGCAGAGTTTTAATAGGTCCTTTTTTTTCTTTATGCTGATAGGCCGTAACTTACTGTACAATTGTTTTGGTACTAAATTTGCATAATTTAATTGACGTCCTTTGCCAAAAATACGCATTTCTTTATAATCTGAAGTGTGATCATAGCGGTATTCCAATACACCTGGTTTAAGTTTTTGATATCTGAAACATTTTACTTTCAACCAATTCAAGGTTTCACCATCAACATTTTTTTTTCTATTTTTCATAATCAATTTTGAGATATCAGCCAAATCTAAAAAATCGGAAAATTTTAGCTCATGCACATTGTAGGGAGAACTTGTTTTATTTCTGCCTCTTTTTGATCTGGCTAAGCGAAAAATAGAAAGCCAATCTTGTAATGTATACACAGGCACGTATTTCTGTTGGTGTTCTATAGCACTATGCATGCTATCAACTTCCATATAGGAGTGGCCACTTTCCAGATATTTTTGTTCGATAACATTAATGTGTGTTTTTTGAACAAGGAATAGAAACAAAGCACAGACATTTTGGTTTCGATTCTGTCCTGAGCACGTATCTGAATAAAATGTTACTTCAGTAATAGCTGGACTTAACTGTTGTACGTATTTGTACAAACAAGTTCCGATTTCACAGCTTCCCCTTTTTCCATGCAATTCCGTCCAAGCGAAGCAGAAAGCATCATTTGGTGGTGCCAATTCATATACTGTTAAGTTGAAAGTACAAATTTTTCTACTATAGTACATCGGACTCACATTACTGCTAGGAATCTGAAGAACGCATTGTAAATCGAAAGTGCAACATTTAAAGTTACCCTCTCTTAAACTTCTGTCTTTATCTAAAATCTTAGCGTTGTAACAATCATCTTTTCTCTGTAAGTGACTTCTATAATATGTTTCTAATGTTTTTTTCTTGTCAATGGTAGCTGCATTATATTGTACACAAATTTGACATTGGTCTTTTTTGGGCTTATAGAACGATAAATTGTAATTACTTCCAAATATACGGCGGTAAGTAATTTTAGACACGGGCTTGGTTTGATCTTCTTCACATACCTCTTTGTATAAAGAATACATTTTTGCAATACTCAATTTGCAGTCTAAATATTTTCTGCTAGTGGATTTTCTTGTGTAATGAGACTCCATTACTGGAAAACTCGTTATGTGGTTCTTTACCTTTTCTAAATCAGCAGGATTGGTCTTATTGTGTGGTGTATGTGCACCTCTTTTGTCTTTTCCAATAAATAACCCGCCCTCTCCTTTATTTTTAAATGCATAATCTATTACGTCATTGCTGATGCTTAACGTTTTCTTAAAAAATTCTTTGCAGACCCTAAATTTGGTTGAATTTGATTCAAAAAAGTACTTTTTAGTATCTGTACGAGGATGACCTGTCTCTGATCTTATTCTGCGCCTTTCGGGAACGGAACTTTCTACACATTTTAAAATAAAATCTTTCTGACGATTAAAATCGCATTGCCAATAATTTTTACAAATACTGATTCTAATTTCTTCCGATAAATTTTCAGTGCATTTAAATCGGCATTTAGAACAATTTACTGCTTTAGGTTTTTTATTTTCAATTTTCCGCTTTTTAGTTGTATTTTTCTTCCATTGACAGGGATTACTTTTTCTCCAACGTGTTCGTTGTTTTTGTTTGCGGATATTAGTTGCTATTTCAGACACACGATCGTCTTCAACTGTTTCAGCTTGTTCTTCTAAAAATCATTCTTTAGTTGCAACCTCTGAAAATGTACGTAGTTACTTAATACATACCTACTTCACCGTTGCTTGAAAGTTCTGATTCTGAAGGAACATAATCACGGTCTTGTACTGAACAATCAGAGTCGAAGGGGTCAGTTTCAAATTCACTATCAATAATTTTTTCAACTTCGTTAACAACATTTTCCTGGCTCGAATTTAACACAGAAGACTCGATGTCACTCTCATAACTACACCCAGGTGAATAATCTAATAATAATAATAAAAATCTTTACAAAGAATTCCATAACCTAACCTCAACTGCTTTGAAAATGAATGTGTAATTGCTAACCTGTACTGCTAGCTTCTGCAACAACCTTTAAAGCCATATTCACTAATTTTGCACCCCTCGAATTCATTTTGCTTAATTTTCGTCGTCTTTTGTACTGTAGTATTACTGTATGTATGCTGTAGACATTACCGGCCTACTATACAGAGTGAAAACATTACAGCAAAAACCCGCCAAATGCTCTTATCCGGTTTTGGCAGATACAGTAACATCGTTTTCAACGATACATAATTTCTAAAACCAGTTAAGTGCACTTAACAGGTTTTTGCTGATACATACTAGGCTGTCTGGACTTGCATGAAATTAGACATAGTCATTACAGAGAGCAATCGTAACCGAGGACTTAGTGGGTTTTTGCAGTACAATTTTGTGTTCGTTACGGACTTAAGTACGTGTCTAACTCATTTTAAGCAAAAATGGACTTATCTGGTTTTTGCAGTAACCCGACGATATCAAATTGTTGGAGAACTCAATGGATGTTAGACGAAGTATTCAGAACTGTATGGATCAGGCGGTAGATATTTTGAACATCTTTTCTAATGAAAATAATAAAATTTGTAATCAATTGTAAATCAAACTTTTTTAATGAACGAAAGCAATTAAAGGAAATAACAGCAATTTACATCGCTTATTTGAGACACCTTTCCGTTTAATCGGGGCAACAAATTTCAGATCAAAACATTTAATACAACTGCAAAATCAGTTGTTATCAGACATCACATATGTTTGCTAACGGCGCGATGCCGAGGATTCACATGCTGATCGCCGGGAATTCACACGTAGACACTGTCATCCTTGGTAGAGTTAAAGTACATTCGATAACAGATACACCGCCGCGCCTATGCTATTATATGTAGACAGGTTCTTTCACAATTTTATTTAAAAAATTATAACAACACCCACTCTTTATATTTGTGTGAAACTTAGCATATTTGGGACAGACACTAAATGTTATAGGCCCACCGTGTCCCGATTAAGCGGATCCACTGTACTTTCATATACTCGGTTACTAAGTGCCGCATATCTGTTATCGATTCAAGGGGTTTTATCGTCATTCATACTATGCTAAACTTATGAGTAATCTATGAATAATGGTATTTAATGATTTTCTTGATTAATAAGTTCCCTATCCGCTCTTATTTTTTGGGCCGATGGTAATTCATGTGTATCGATAAAGCGGTTTCTTAATATTTCACTAGAAAGTCGATGATCAATTTCCTAAAGCCACTTTGTACCATCTTTATAGGATAATACTACTAAAATATTATTCTATTCCGAGAGTTTTGGTACATAATTTTTAAGTGTGTATTTTATATACATATTTGCACCCCTTTTATCGTTACGGTTATGATATTCTATACAGGTTGGTGGAGGCTACTAAGAACATAGGGACATGCACGACAGGCATGCGTTTGCACTATGCACGTTGATATATTTCTTTAAAATAAGGGCACTGTCAGTTTATTTTGTTGTCAAATCTGTTTTTGTCACAATGAATACATATGAGTTGCACGAGAAAATACAGGTTATTAAATGGATCTACAACGGCAATACAGCACCTCAAACAAGAGATTTATTTGCAGTTGCTTTTTCAAATAGTCCCATCCCATGCACTACTACAATACACCGAATTGTGCAGAATTTTGAGAAAAAGGATGTTTGTCTCCCAAAAACCACAAAAAAACGCCTCAACCTAAAACTGAGGAACGGGAACTTGAGGAATTAAAGAATTTGTGCTGCTGTAGAAGAGAATTCGTGCCAGACAGATTGCTGAACAGGTTAATTTACACCATACTTCTGTATTAAAAATTGAAACAAAACGGATATCCTTCCTATAAATTGTCAAAAACTCAAGAAATCTACCCTGCCGATCAAATAATGCGAATGCAATTTTGTGAAGACGTAATGGAGAAATCAAATAATAACCTAAATTTTCTAAGGAACGTTCTTTTTACGGACGAATCAACCTTTCCAATAAATGGACGGCACAATCCTTCAATTGCTCGTTGCTGGTCGCGACATAACCCACGCAGTCATTATAATTGGGGTACCCAATACCCACAGAAACTAAATGTTTGGAGTGGCATGCTGGGCGATAATATTATTGGCCCTTTTTTTATCGAATGAAATCTGAATGGCCAAACATTTCTCAACCTTCTCTAAGTAATTCCAGCTTTGCGTCAAACACCAGGAGTTAATTTGACGAAATTTGGTTTCAACAGGTTGGCCGTCCTGCCCATAATACATTGGCAGTACGTGAATATTTAAACAATATTTTTCCCAATCGTGTAATTGCAACACATGGTAGGTACAGTCTTGTGGGGACCACGATCTCCAGACTTATCTCCTCAAGATTTCTTTCTGTGGGGTTATATCAAATCTAAAATTTATGTTTTCATAGAAGACAGGGCAAGAACGTTGAACGAACTGCAAATCAAAATACAAGACGCGTTTGCTGGAGTTACTCCTGAAATGCTTCGTAATATGTGAACTGGATTTTACAATCGTTTGTGCTACTTTTTGGCAGAAAGAGCAAATTTGTTCGAATTTTTATTATAAAGGATTAAGTGAAATTGTATTTGTTTGGGTGTTACTGAATACTTGTTTTTGTTCAACTTTATTATTTATCCGTTTAATCAACTTCCTGTTTTAAGACTTTGGCAGAGTCTGATTTTTTAATACTTAAATTCTTTTGCTACTCCTCTGGTTTATTCGTAGTTAGTTAAACTGTTTGTAAAATTATAGCACATTTATTACAGTGTTATTGATTACAAATACCTAAGAAAAATAAATAATATTTGTGCCTTTATTTTCCTAATCATTAATTGACTTGACAGTAGCGTTGTTGTTGTTATTGTTTGTTTATACAGAGCGAGATCTTGGTCATGCAGATCTACTTGGCATCTCTTAGCACTCAGATCATGTGGCTCATTGTACCCTCATACTAAGACAGTAGCTGTACTATTACTTATTAAAAAAAGGTGCTTAGTGTAAAGGAATGACGGTCGTGCATGTCCATATGTTCCTGGTAGCCGCCAGTAATCTGTATATCAGAGCGCATTATGCATCCATTTTTTTTAAATTGTTTATTTTAATCAAAAAGAAACTGTAATTAGCGATTAATGGGAACTTACTGATTTAGTTAAGACTTATTTTTTTGTATTTGGTGAATGCAAATATAATATAATTCATAACTGAAATGTCATCGCCTTACTTTGCATTCGTTAAACCATATCTACGGCCTCATCCTTAAGATCTGCCGCGCATTGGCAACTTTTTCAAAGCAACTTATTAATTGCTGGATTAGGACACATGCGCACTAATGATTTTTTAGTTGTGACAACTGACATTACTATATACGAGGTCGGACAAATATATAACGGGATTGATCAAATACAAAGCATGTGAGGTAGCCATAGATGAAAATTCCTCTAGCGTCCTTCGAAGTAATCTCCCTCAACTTCTACGCACCGTTGCCATCGATGATACAAGTCGCGGAAAGCCTGCTTAGACTTGTCGCGAGGAAGTGCGTTTAGTTCGGCGGTAACATTCCGTTGAATGTCTTCCACGTCGTCAAAGCGCCTTCCCTTGATGGTCAATTTCAGCTGAGGAAACAGCATGAAGTCCGCTGGAGACAGATCCGGCGAATAGGGAGGATGTTCATTTCTTGTCGCCAAAAACGTTTTCACAATCAAGGCAGAATGCACAGGGGCATTGTCATGTAAAAGGTGCCACTTGCCGGAGGCTGCCAAATGCGGTCGCACACGTCGAATGCGTTTTAGTAAACGCGTCACGAGACCCTTGTAGTACAGGCTAGTGACGGTGACACGCGGTGGCACAAATTCTTTGTGAATGATGCCTTAACTGTCGAAGAAGGTGATCAACATGGTCTTCACTTTCGATTTTTGGAGACGGAATTTCTTTGGCCTGGCAGACGTCTTCGAGCGCCATTCCATGCTTTGTCTCTTGCTTTCTGGATCGTACTGGAAGCACCACGACTCGTCACCAGTAACAATATTGAATCCAGAAAATTTGGGTCACTGTTGGCTGTTGCAATGAAGTCACGGGAGGTGTCCACTCGATCCGCTTTTTGCTCAACGGTCAAATTGTGCGGGACAAATTTGGCACAGACCTTCAAATCCTTCTCCAAAATGGTTCTAATGGTTTCACGGCTAATATTCAGCTTCTGCTCCATCATGCTCAGTGTCAGTCGTCGATCAGCCGCCAGAAGGACTTTTTCGACCGTTACAAGGTTTATCGTTCTTCTGATCATCGTAAAGGTCCTGCCGACCTTCACGAAATCTGGCAAACCACTCGAAAACGCGAGTACGGGACGTGGCCTCATTGCCGTACACAGTTTTCAACATCTCGAATGTCTCCGTGGCCGTTTTCCCCAATTTGAAACAAAACTTAATGTTCGCTCTCTGCTCCATGTTTGACTTGTGTCACATATGACAGCTGCACTAACTGCACGCAAGTTCTGACAGGATGCCGTTTTAGCTATAGTAGACGAAAGTTCCAGCTACAATTTGAATATGATTTGGAAACAGTCAGTTTCTTATAGCGTCCGCAGTAGTGCCAATCCGTTTCATATTTGTCCGACCTCGTATTATTTTATGCACCCAAAAAGATCGTATGTTTTGCTTTCTTAGAACGAGAGCGCAAACATATCGAACTTATATGAAATCCAATTCGTACTAGAGCCGTATAGCAACTGTATACTCTCGGACCAGAAATGAGGAGCAATTTTTAAGTGATCAAACTATTTTATCGCCCACCAGAAACATTTGCAGTGCAAGCCTAAGAGGCATCCGTATTATGCACACACTAATAGAGTGTACTGCACACGCCTATGCTGAAAAATAATAATTAACTGATGAAATGCATATTCTAAAAGCATTCAGATGTTACGTATCAACTGTAAAATGATGTTCTTTGTCTAAATTATAATTTTGTTACAGGCCCAAACAACTGGAGTTCTCATCCACAAAGCAATAGCTGGAAAAGAAGATAAATATAAAGATGATATGCAGTTAGAGGTAATGCAACTCAAAGTGTGCAATATTTATTTGTTTTCCCACTCTCCGAATATCTATTTCACATTCAATTTATTTTTATTTTATTTGTTAAACGTCAAGTTTGCATACATACAATAGTAACGAAAACATAGCCGTTATGTTAATGTAGAAGTATTATTCTACGTTATCCAAGCAATAAATTTACTCACGTAATGGTATTTTGCAGGTAGCATTGTTTTCATTACAACTACTACATCATAAAGTAGAATTTACAGCTTGCAACATGTTTGCAATAAATGAAAGTTTGCTGTTTTCGGTAAGCTTTGAAATGATAACATTGAACATGTTGACAGAATTAATTTTTTCAGATAATTGGAGCTGTTACCACCTACTTAATAATAGTTATTCAGTTTCAACTGGGAACCATTACGAAATAATAATTGCGGAATTTTTAAATACTACATGAAAGTAACATAGTTTTCAATAAAGAAATACATAAGGGTATAATTAAAATATAATTACATGTTATTACGTATTTCAATACAATCCGTCATCTAAACGAAAAAGCAAACAACTATAATAGGAGAGAGCAAATAAAAATGTCGTGATAATAAAGAAAAGCGACGATGTTGAATCTTTAATGAACGCTGGCAGCCAGCAGTTTAAATACATGTCACCTTATAGCAGTTCCTGAAAATAGACGCACAATGTTTCGTCCGAAAAACTTCTACTCGGTTTTAACTCCGCTATATTATACAACAAAAGTTTTCGGCTTAGCGCCTTTCCGGGTAAATAGTAATTGTTTTAGCAAATCGAATACATACGTACTTTTAAGTCTTTGTCTCATGATATTCCTGAATACTTACACAAGCATCGGATTGAACTCACGTCCTACTTTAGAACCCAACAAAAAGTTTATTGCAATCGTGGCTGACCTATCAGCTGCTTATTTAACGCAATTAAGTTTGTGCTTTGGAATACTTTTTTCATGTATCTTCCTAAATACGGTAAGAAAATGTTGTGGTAAGTCACTAAAGCAGCGAAATATGTCAAAACAAGTCTATAACGCCTATTTTTCGTTTCGTTTTTCGTTTCCCAGTGATGAAACTACCTGCACAAATGATTGACGGCTTGCATTATGCGTAACGAGCTAAGTAAACTGCCATTTAGAATTGAACATTCCTTCACCGAAACAGGTAGCTTCGCCACTGGCTGGCGAAAGATACCTATACCTATACCTCGCATGCGTTTACACTTTTTCTATCGTTAGAATCATCTCGGAGCACAACATTATATTTTTAACGTACATTCCCTATAGTTTTTCGTTTGGTTTGTAGAGTGTCAGTATTTTAGGGTGCCCATTCGCAGGATACAGTTGTTTGTCTCCCTCTTCTTGTTGACTCTCAAATATAGAGCTCTTCCGTCTACCGTGATTGATCTTAATTTTAGTCATTTCCCATCTACCGTAGTGCGTCCCAGGGAGAAATGTGTTGTGTAACGGTGCATCTTTCCACTGTTATTCAGATGTTTTATTTGGGTATACCGATTACAAATTTTGGCCCTATCAATGGGGAGGTTGTGCTGGTTTTCGCGAATCTATCTGGTTTTTCATTTCCCTCCGCACCCGTATGCCCTGGCACCAATATGAGCTACTGCGTTCTTCTCGTAGGGATATTAGCTGGTTTAGACATTCTCTCGGTGGTTTAGCACTGATTCAAGAGAATTCAAGTGCTTTTAAAACTGCTTGGCTGTCAAATAGAATAGTTATGTATTGTTAGTTGTATCCGCATTTTGCGTTCTCCATTGTTGCAAAGACTTCGTTTGAAAGACTGTGGCTTTAGTTTCTAGAAGTACATTGATGTTCTCTTTTGGTCTTAGGCCCTATATTCCGATCCTTGTGGCTTTTGCTATGAGGGATCCGTCTGTGTACCACACTAACCTTTCTTACAGATGAGGGGTTCTATGACCAACAGTATTCAATTTATCATTTTTCTATCTAACATAACTTCACTTTATTATCCTATACATTGTACAACTACTACCTTAATTCTTCTACTTATACATTTTTGAAGTTTTTTGAGTATTAATTATTTTATTTATGTTACATTTGTGAGTGTTCATGTGTGTGTACAATAAATCCTAACTAGTCCAATACATATTTTAAATTCTATAAAAATCTGTTTTCACTACTTTTTTATTATAGTTGCACCCTGCTTGTTTAGATTCTCTCATAGGTTTTACTAACTGCCAAAAGAATTTCATTTGTTTAATATTAATAGCTTTTCGGGGTATCCTAGAAAGCATCTGGTCGTTTTTTTTGTTTCTGTGCCCTATTTACTTAGGTATGTAAATATGAAACAGGAATTTTTGTATAGAAAATACACGTTTATTCTATGAAAATGAAACAAAATATTTTATTCGAAGTATTGCCCATCGCTAGCTATACATTTTTCCCATCTCTCTGGCAATTTGCGGATGACACGCCAAAAAAACTGTTGCTGTTTTGAGGCAAACCAATCATCGAGACATTTTCATACATTTTCGTAAGAAGTGAAGCGCTGCTCAGCAAGTGCGTGTCCTATCGATGCAAATAAGTACCTAGTAATCGGACGGAGCCAAGTCTGGTGAGTAAACGGCATGCGAAAGTATTTCCAACTAAACGCCTCAATCGTTTCCTTGACCGGTTTTGCTGTGTGGGCTGATGCATTATCATGAAGCAAAATCACTTTGTGTTGCCTTTTTTGATATTCTGGTCTTTTTTACGCAAAGTTTGATTTAAATCGATCATTTGTTGTCGGTAGCGTTCAGTATTACCGGTTTCGCCAGGTTTTAGTAGTTCATAATGGATCACACCCTTCTGATCCCACCAATCACAGAGCATTGTCTTCCGTCCACAGCGATTTGGCCTTGCAGTCGATGTCTGTGGTTCGCCTGGAGTTACCCATAATCTTTTACGTTTAGGATTCTCGAAATAGGTATATCCACTTTTCATCGCCAGTCACAATTCGATGGAGAAATGACTTTCTTTTGTACCTGGCGACCAACATTTCGCAAGTGGTTTTTCGGTTTTTCTGCTGTCTTTCATTCAGTTCATGTGGAACCCATTTCCCATCTTCTGGATCTTTCCCATGGCTTTCAAACGAATGGAGTTGGCTTCTCGTGTCGCATTTAATTGATCCGCCAGTTGTTGTTGCGTTTGAGCGTCATCCTCGTCCAACAGTGCTTGCAATTCGCTGTCTTCAAACTTTTTTTGTGGTCTCCCACGTTCTTCGTTTGTCGCGTCAAAATCGCCACTTTTGAATGTTTTAAACCACTCAAAGCACTGTGATTTACCAAGAGCATACTCACCGTAAGCTTCTACAAGTATTCCATGCGATTCTGCAGCAATTTTCTTCAAATGGTAATTGAAAATCAATGCTGTCCGCAAATCGTAGTTTCCAGGCAGAAAATTCGACATGTTCAATGCTATTAAAAACTATGCGGTTGTTTGAAACTTGTATTGTTGTGAGTTGAAAATCTTTGACAATGTCAAAACAAGAAAATGGCGCCGATGACGCGGTTTGACTGGTAAACCTTCTATTTGTTAAACCATATAAGTGCAATACTATATTATATATTACAGCCGAATTAATATAATGGGTAACATCATCTAGAGTTGTTTTTACTGGAGATGGTACAAAAGAACTGAACCTGTTCTTTCGGAACAGGTATAAGTCCACTGTTCCGCGGAACAGTTCGCAAATTTTAAATATAACAGTTCCGACCTCCGGACCTATTCCGAACACATCATTGGTCTATCTTGCCTCGGCGAGGTCATTGACAATATACGCAGTCTTCTATATTTACATTTAATGGGATTACTTTCAAATATTTTCTAATTACATTACATCATTTCTTACTCGATTTCTCTACTTCTTTCCCCCTATCCTCGTATGTAGATTGGTCATCTCTGTAGCTTCCAGTCGGCTCTTCTGTTTCTAATTTAAGGTCTATGACTCGCATCCGTAAATTAATGTGTTTTTACCCTGTTGTTTATATTGACTTCCAACCTTTCTTTCCCATTACTTTTACTTGTACCTTCTGGTGGTATTGTTGGTTCGCGCTCAGTTCCTGCATGTCGCATATATGATCCGAATTGCTTTTATTAACTCGCTATTCATTTTTCTCTTCTTTAGCTCCTCCCGTATTACATTTCTTGGGAGTTAGTCTTAACTAAGTACTTCTTAAATACTAGGTGCCTCAATATTTCCATTCCGGTTGTATTTAATGTCTTGCTGTATTTATGAAGAGATCTAAAAATGCCTCTCTAAGAACATCAAACGGTAGATTTTCAATGAACTCATAGTCATCAGCGTTGTATCGTGATTTCATTTGTTGAAAATGTTTGTGTATCAAATCTCTTTGACGAAGTAGAAAATTCTATATGACAATACATTGGTTACAAGATCTAGATTCGCTCGCACTTTCCTCCCTAACAGCAATTCTGCAGGTGATTTACCTGAAGATGTGCTACGATTTGGTATTGATAGATGAACTGATACAAACAATTCTAACTGATCTTACACGTACCGTTCCTAATGTTGTAATCTCCAACAATGTTGGTAATGGTCTGTTTAAAAAAATTAAGAATACTATTTACCATGTGTACTGCTTTTCTACACGGCCACTACCAACGCCAAGCTTCTGTCCAAGTCCATCATCGTATACAAGTTTTTAATAAAAATGTCCTTTTATTGCGATCTTCATTGTAATACCAAATTTGATACAGGCAGCACAGCAAAACTAAAAGGTTTTACTTTTAGGTATTAAACTCGATTAACGAAATAAATAAGTTCGACCGTTACGCCCGTTTGAATTTTGGCATCGACCTAATGAAAGAATACAGAAAAGGCAAAATATTTTTAACGGTAGCACTGGCAGTTACTTCAATTTACATTACATTAGTCGTTGGCCTTAGCGTTTGGCCTACAATCGAGTTGTTTGACTTAGAATTCCTCGGAGAGTTTATGGCTTACGTGGCTCCCGAAGTTGTCAACACGTTTGTCGAATTTCAATTTTGTACATTGATTTTATGCTTAAAACAAAGGTTTGCTTGGTTAAATAATACGATTATTCTGGTGTCTGGAAGCTTAACCGATAAATTACAACAATGTGAGAATATGTTTGCTCTTAATCCAAAAACCAATCACAGAAGACCTACAACACACGTGTAAGTGAAATTTGGTACATGTTCCGTGCATAGTTTAGTTTAAAAAGTGTTTTGCAGAGTTGCAAATGGATTTTTGCAAGATCGTGCAATGAATATCATCGAGAAAATACGATTAAACCACCATGATCTCTGTGCGATTTGCAAAAATATTAATACAGCTTATTCGGTGCAAATTCTACTCATTGTAATAACTACATTTATAACTATAATTGTACTAATATATTACGCTGGAAAACATATAATTATGGATACAGTTTTGCCTATCGATTATTTAGTTTATTGTATTATTCAAATAAGTTTAGCTGCGTTGCAAGTTATAGTTTTGGTGGTGGTATGTTCCAAAACGACCGTTGAGGTAAGACAACGCGAACTAGAAGAATTGATCTATTTAACACATATTGAAATATTTCAGGCTCGCAAAACAGGGATTCTTATACACAATGCAATTTCGCTGCAGCAACGGTACAATTGCAAAGATGATTTGCAACTGGGAGTAAGTAAACACACACAAAAAAAACCTCTTTCTGCTTTATTATTTATTTACAATACTGGTCGTCGTAATTAATAGTTTCACCAATCAGATTTGAATTTAATCAAAAACCACAATTTTGCTTAAAAAATTGTAGTTAGTTTAATCGTTTATCCAATGGTTATACCACCATACCACGGCTACAACATCATTATATCGAAATTGTAATTTGAATGAATTTACATGTGTTTTGTATTGCGAAAAGTAAGCAATTTATTTTAGGATAATTCCAATTAAATGGCAAGTGTGATAAGTATTGACAATTTTGTATTACCTTTCTTTGTAAATGTTTCTTGGCATTTATATCTTCTGAATGAAGATTCTTTTTTGAAACGTCTTTCTGAATTCTTAAATTAAAAACTGTACAAATGCATAGCTTTGACGTCTTTGTAGATAATGAAGAAAATAGTATTACTTGAGAGGACTCCACTTAAAACCTCGAATTACAGATATTACATCTTCCAATAGCGGTTGTATTAGATTAGGAGAAGATAGTTATGAAAAGATTAACGTGAAGAAATCAATATAATAATTTTTTCGACCTAAAGAAGAAATAAAACAGTAAATCGAAATGAGATTCACATGTCACTTCGTTTGTGCCATTCTGTTTCCTTAAATCAATCAGACAATTTCAAACAATTCCTCACGTTACTTTAATGTACTGATTATAAACTGCGTTACCACAATGAAGAAATGTTACAGTCTTACAGTCAGGAAAAAGTAACTGCAATAAGGTTATTTTTTTCTACTTACCTTGGTAGAGAATATGCTGTAACCGAAAAGCGGAACCATACAACATTGACGTAACCAATGCTAGGATATGAAATCGATATGGACAAATAAAAAAATTGTTCTGGTAACAACAAACTTATATCAGAAGAGAAATTTGAAAAACTTCTACTTTTATTTACTAAATAGGAAACATTTAATTAAAGGATAGATTAGAGTATAGTGATGTGATTTGGAAAGTACACATTCCTCTATAGTATATTAAAGAACTAGTTTCATAAGGCTTTTCTTAACGCACCAGTCCAAGACGGACGGACGAGTGCGACAAGTGGTCTTATGAAACGTGTTCTTTATACTATTTTTTCTATTGAGGAAGTTTAAGAGTATTTTAAATAAATTTATGTAGAAAATTTTACGTCAAATCGATTACTAGGGAGTTTTTATAAACACTTATGGCAGCACTGACAGGTGGCTGAAACTGACATTTCAAACTTTCAAATTCAAATCGAACTACCAACATGGTAAAAAACAAACTAAAAACAGTACGATTATAGGCCTCCTTAACGTACTGTTTTTAAGCTAAAACAGTGCGCTTAGAACGGCTTTATAAAACCGAAATGGAAAAAATAATTTATCAAAACAAAAACTATAGAATTACAAATGCGAATTTTTGGAATCCCTAATAAAGTTAAAACTTTATCACTGTAAACATGAACGTTGGAAAAACATTGACTTGGATATTGCCTAATCTTTCACAGACATATTTTTTTAAATTCACGACATTGTATTTTCTCAAGTTGGTGCATCATGTAAACCTAAACCAATTGGTGTACATATTTATAACTAAACAAAGTAGAAAGCCCATGGAATGATTCGCAAAACACGGCTGCCATGCAGACAAATATGCAACTGCAATTACATCATGGAATAGTGTAGGGTTTTTTAGCTGTAACTTTTTACGAGACTAAATACCTTCTTCGACAATTATTGGGGACTACATACAAAAATACTACTAAAGAAAGGTTTGATACAGGGTGATTTATACCAGGAGGCGAAAAATGAATATTCGTGTTCGGGATTGGATTGTAAGCAAAAAATGCGAAATAATTTTTTCCGATCGGCCTTTGTTTTGGAGATATTGAGGCTTGAAGTTTTCTGAACTTATAATTTTTGTCCATAAAATTAATAGTAAGTCATGGAAATTGCTTTGAAACAAAAGACTTATTGCTTGCTTGCTTTGAAAGAGCGAGATCTAGGACGCGGTTTTCCAAGCATCTCTATGCACTTAGGCCACATTTGGCCCATTGTACACCCTAACTAAGAATTTTGCCTGTCTGGGGTAATTCCAACCCCAGTAGTGATTTTTAATGTGTCACACATCGCTGTGGCACGGGACCTACGGCTTTACTTCTTATACGCCAGAAGGCGCATTTTCAGATTTTTCCCCGCTAGAAAAATCTTGCCGACCTCAGCCAGGTTCGATCCCGCGTCCCTCGGATCTAAAGGCAAATGCGCTAACCACTAGACCACCGAGGCCGGCAGAAAGACTTATTACTATTTACTATATTTACTAGTTGTTGACAATTGTCACATAGTATTACTCTTAATAGTTAGTGGAAATAAGATACAAATTTTGTAAAGAATGCAGTTCGGCAATGAAGAATATGCCGACATTATTTTTGTTTACGGGTTTTGTAACGACAATACTTTAGAAAGTTGTCGGGAATATCAAAGAAGATTTCAGAATGGACGTCAGCCATCTCGCCGTGTATTTTCCGAAGCATTTCAAAGACTGCGACAATGTGGAATTGGTAATCGTCATACTGGTGGTGTAAATCTACGATACAACGCTGTAAGAGAAGAAGAAGTAATTGATGCAGTGCTTGACGAACCAGGTATTAGATAGTACCAGAAGAATTGCAACCCGTCTGCTAGTTTCTCAAAACTTCGTTTGGAGGACTTTTAAATAGAGAAGTCTTGCATCCTTACCATTATCAGCGTGTACATAACTTACAACTAGGAGATGAAGTACAAAGATTAGCATTTTCGCGATGACTTCTCGCGGGCAAGATCCTAACTTTATTCGTTCCATTTTGTAGACGGTATCAATAACTGTCACAATGAGCAGGTATGGCCAGTACAAAATACGCACGCATTTAGAAGACAGCGTTTTCAACACAGATTTTCATCCATCGAAGACGCTTGCGTAGGAAATGGACAATAGATTCAGTAACTGAGGTTTAGATATTCTCAAAAATTCTTTACATTCAAAAGTGCCTGTATAATTAAAGTCATTGTATCATTTTTTATAGTATAAGGTATCGCCACTGGGTGATATTCTTAACATGCCATGTACATAAACAACAAATTAGCTCATGGAATGTATGTATACAATGTGTTCAAATTGAAGTCGGCACTATTGCCAACTTTGTTACTACTAAAGATACGATGTTGGTTAAATTACCAAAGTAGTAGCGTTTTTTCTTCCGATTACGATGGTAGAATTTTAAAAACAATTGAATTTCGAGTTTTCGAGATATTAAAAGAAACAACATTTTTTTAAAGGAATACCCTGTATATTTTTGCACATTTTAAACGATAATTTAATTTTAAACAAAAGTTATTAATACATAAATACCCTAAACTTACAAATAAACGAACTACAAGCATTTAAATGTAGGTACCAGTTCAAGTTGAAATGAATATCATGTAGCCAATGAATGTCCGATTATTGGAAAATAAAAGAATCGCATTTTATTATCATCTATCATCTCCAACATTATGGCCACCACGTTCACCAGACCTTACACATCTGGATTTTTATTTCTGGGGATTTTTAAAAAATTAAATTTATAAAAATCGCTATGAAAATACGAATGATCTTCAAGAAAGCATCAGCAATTTCATAAACAACATCTACGGACGAACCATCTTAAAAGCTGTTAGAATGGTGTGCAAACGTGCTCAAAAATGCATAGAACAAGACAGAAATGTTTTCGAGCACATGATCTAAGTTTTTTGTTTGTTTTTACTCTTTTAGTTTAACACTAGCTTTCCCTTTACGTCCTTATAGTTGTTTTAAGTGTATTAATTATCAATTAATTATTAATTAAGCAAATTGTATTAATATTTCAATAACTAGCCAATGTCTACATGATTTTCCTTTAAATGCTTGTAGTTCGT
>JABXWE010006748.1:0-27805 GCA_014611495.1 Limonius californicus
TTTATTTTCAATTGCATAATATTCAACACCCTGTATCTCGGAAACGAGGCGTTTTAGGAAACATGTTTATATGAACTTTTATTCTTATTTTTATGCAAGGAATCTCACCCTGATTTTTTTCGCAATATTAATGATACACCCTGTATAATAGGAATATAATCGGTTGATGATAACATAACTAGTTCGTATTTTTAGCGAATTCAGATACAACACATACCTCTTTCCCACTTTTTTACTACAAATATGATGTTGATATATTAATAAGATCGCAACTGGCATCAGTGAAAGAAGTGTTTACACTTCCCGTGGTTCGGAGCCCACGTTAAGCTGTAGCTCCTCTATGTCTGTGGCACTTTAAACACGCAACGCATAGGAGAGAAGGTCACTACTACGAAGAACAATAGGTATCGGAAAAAATTATATTTGGAGCTTTCTATACTTACATATACATATGCTGGAAATTATCTTGAAATATATTAACGGTATATAAAGGATTAATAGACAGGGTGAGGTGGGGTGGGGGGTGTTACTTTAGTAACTACACTGCATATGTTTGTAATGACTTTTAATAAAAACAGCAAGTACAAAAACATAATAATAATAACTAAAATAACATTGCTCGTAACAGCTTTAGCTTCACAATATTATTTATTAAAGTTGCACAAAAGTTAAACAAATAAATTTTATGAATGATAACATTATCCACTCAAAAAATAATATGTAAATGAAATGGTAGCAAAAAATAAATGGCACAATTAAGTCTTTGTATATTCATTTTGTATAAAAACTTTTATTTGAGCCGATTTTTATTGCCGAAGATATCGGGATGTTCCGTGTTAGTTCCTCACACTTAGCTCTCTTCGGTGGTTTTTTATTTCTGATGTGATTGTTAAAAAAGTATGTTAGGGTAAGTTGCATGGTAAATGTAAATAAATCAAATTTTGAAGAAATGAGTTCTATTATTTCAATTTAGACGATAACAATAACAACTAAATTACTACACTATTAAACAAATCATAACAAGTAGGTAATCATTAAAATTGGAAATGATAAGTTTTTTATTTCACAGGTACAGAAAAATAAACATAAAAAACTAAAGAAGCTGTTCAAAATGACCACCATTTTCCTGCAGACACAAATTTACTCGTTTTTTCATACTATTAAAAGCATTTATAAGAATTTGAGGAGTTATATTGGCATATTGTTCCGTAATTCTGTTTTGCAGTTCCTCGATATTGTTAATAGGGGTCTTGTATACACTATTTTTCATATAAGGGAATATAAAGTATTCTAAAATAGTCAAGCCTGGTGATCTAGGTGGAAATTCTGGATTTGAACGTAAACTAATTATTCGATCGTCAAAAAATTCACGAAGGTAATTGAGGGTCTCTTGAACGGCGTGGGCCGTAGCGCCATCCTATTGGAAGTAGCCTTGCTGGAGCTTATCCTCATGAAGCTGATTAATAAATTCACGTACAATATTCCGGTATCTCTGAGCAGTAATAGTTTCGTTGAAAAATATGGGTCCGATCAGCAATCCAAACACCAACTTGTAACGGGTGAAGGGGAGATTCGCAAAAGCATGTGTATTTGCAGCACTCCATAACCTCATATTTTGTGAGTTTATATACCTCGAAAGGGTAAACCAGGCCTCGTCAGAAAAAAACGTTAAATTTAGAAATTCGTCGTTATTCATTAAATTTTGTTGGAACCACTGACAATACAAAATTCTCATATTGTGATCTGCTAGCAGCAACTTATGTAAAGCAAGAATTTTGTATGGGAACAGCATAATCTTTTTTGGCAATAGTATAGCAAATTCCTAATAATAAACCAGTCTCTTACGAAAGTGTACATAGTGATGTAGTGGGTTGCTCGTTCAAACGTTGACAAACATCATCAACTGAATATTGAGTACGAACTCTTGGCCTTCCAGCAGTTCCAGCTCTATCTCTATGAGTAATGCTCCCTGTATCTCGGAATACATCAACACATCTTCTAGTGCGCTGTAAAAATCTCCTTCAAGGACAGCAATATCTGGAAATTGTTGCCGAAATTCCTCTACCTAAACATGGCACCGCACTGAAAATTCATTCGCCGTTCTCTCGAACACCATTTCGAAAATATGATTCAATCATAAATGTTTTGTGTTCTATTGTAAAAACCATTATAATTGTAATTGAATTGAATTGAATTTTCAATATAAACTTATGACAACAACAACAGTGATGACAGTTAATGAATTTTAAAGCTTGTTGTTGACATCACTTTTATTTTCCATGGCCAACCCTTATGTAATTATTTTTTGAACTCACAACGCACAACAGTTTTGAACTTTGGAGCTTTTCGCGATGGTACCCATTAAGTATTAAAAAAATTAGATCCTCAATTGTGGTAGTTTTATTAAAAGCAAACGAAAAGAAGAAAGAAATAGAAACAGAAAATGGTACAAAAATTGGTTACTGCAATGAGTAGGCCTTGGTTTTGTTCTGTGCGCAGGCCGTAGGGCATGTGAATTTGCTACACAAATAGCGTATCGGTGAACCAACAGATTTCAAATCCATCCAATTGTACGACCGATTTTTAAGCATACCGTCCCGCCATTCACGACCGCGTTTGATTGTACAACATGTTGTACGATCAATTGCATCGTCTGTGGACCCTATTACTATACTATACGTTAAATAAATTTTTTCAGTAATTTTGAATTCGCCCAATTGCGTATTTAGATTTAGGTTGTGCAGATTTTTTATGTTATGAGCGGTAATGTTGTGTCAAATGCGGTAATTCCGCGCGAAAAAACAGTAATTTTTTCTGGAAGGTTGGCAACGGTGGGTGTTGTGGTCTGTGTCCGCGTCCTGGTCAATGTTGCTTGGGCCGCATCATCTTGGCACGAAGAGTAAATAATCCATTGGCGGGCTAATTCTGTTTGTGACTTTATGAGAAAAAT
Source organism: Limonius californicus (assembly GCA_014611495.1). Lineage (NCBI taxonomy): Eukaryota > Metazoa > Arthropoda > Insecta > Coleoptera > Elateridae > Limonius > Limonius californicus. Next base: position 2,951 of record JABXWE010006748.1, read on the forward strand.
CAACATGAAAAGAAAATCCCGAAAGGAAAAAGCCGAGCAGCACAAGAGCGAAGATGAGAACGGTGTAGAAGAAAAATTGACCGAGGAAGAAGCCGACGACTCCAGCCCAGAGCCGGAATCCAAGAAGAAGAAGTCAGATAAACGTAAATCCGTATCATTTTCTAACAAGAAAGCGGCCAAAAAAGAAGCCAAAGAAGAGGAGGAAAAAGACGCCGAATATGAGGTAAATACTGGTAATTTGTAAAATTGTTTACATTCTTGGTGCCTGTATGTACAGTCTGTTTGAAACCCATAGTTCAGGAGCGTCATTTGTAGATGGGCAAATCTGTTATTTTATTACAAAATATTATTGTACATTTTTTAAAGAAACAGAATTTACTGCACTTTATAATACAAGTGTGTACTAGGGTAAATCATACACGCATTCAAATTATTCACTTTATCTGGTTTATTATTAAAATATGATGACTTGTTTAATTATAAGTAAATGTTTTTTTATAAGATCTTGACTGTAAGTTGTAATTCCCATTCAATTCCATAAGCGTTTTACATTTTACTCTAAAATTTCATATAAAATTCTCGTCCAGACTGTATGAAAAAACACTAGCATGGTAGGTATTTATAAAAATTGTCGAAGACATCATCATGAAAACTCGGGTACACAAAAACAAACGTATACATGTTGAATAATATACAGGGTGTGCGAAAATTAAGTACCCAAAACTATACTGAGGGGTAGGAAATTAAAAAAATATTAGAGAATTCTTAATAAACTTATGGTTTAAACAGCTTCGTTAAGAAGTTACAGTCCCCTAAAGGGAGTACCTTGAAGAAATTTTTTAAGATATGAGAGAACAGCAATTTATCATTTGCAATAAGTCAGACTGACAATCAAAAACAATGCTTAATTCTATGGCTCACTTAAAAATTATTGTCTCAATCATAGCCTAAAACTAAAACCTTAGAAATGCAATATCTTGATAACGGTAACTCTATCAAAATGAAATAACAGGCCTAATTTATTGTATTTTTTCAGCAGAATCTGATTTTCAAGTTTAACATTTAACATCCTGATACTTAAAAAAATAGAGAGCGAAGGCACACCCCAACCCTTCAAAACTATGTCAAAAAAAAAAGAAATTTCTGACACTTATCTATGCCAAAAGGTGTGGGTTTACTAAGAGAGTAAGCACTAAAAAATGAAGCTTATTACTTGTGTGTGTTTTGGAAATATTTAGGATTATTCTTCAAGGTAATTTCTTAACAAAACTGGCAGACCTTAAGTTTATTAAGAAAACCCTAATAACTTTTTATTTTTCTATGCCTCAGTATAGTTTGGGTACTTAATTTTGAGACACCCTATGTAGGGTTTATTAAGAGAAAACAAGCTGTGTATCGAATATGGATATTACAGATATACTGAGCTTTCTACATATTGTTATTTTTAAATTATGTACTGGTATCTATCACGCTAATAGTTGATATAAATCGTTTAAATTATGAAAATAAACGCTGCTGCCTTGTAAACTTTGAAATTTTTGATTATATTAAAATAGGAAAGCTGATAAATCAGTATTGTTCATAAACACTTGAACCATTAGAAGCAGCGTCTTTTTGAAATATCCAAAGCAGACAGGAGTTTATTAAATTGCTTCTATTTCAAGCTTGTCTTTAAGCTAATAGGTGGAAAAAGGCTCATTTAAAAGATGCACTTCACTTCACCACCTTAGCACGTAAGCCAACGGCTGACTTGCGTGATTTATACTGAAAGTCTAGTCAGTTAACGCCGTAGTCTATATTCTGTCAAAAAGGTGTGTCAATGTCGAGTTGGCTCGAATGTGGATACTGACATTCTTGAGATTGATGTGTTACGTTATTGTCCTGGATTATAGGCTCCTTGTAGTGAGCCGCCACTGACTACAATAACTGTCCCTTTAATAATAATAATAATAAGCTAATACATTTCAGTAGAAATTATAGCTGTTTTACAACTTAGAGCTTAACTTTATCCTATTTACTAGGTGTATTAGCCCTTTGTATTTCTAATTTTACCTACACTTCACTTCACAGGGATTGATGTGTTCTTGCCTGAAACACTATTTTTTTCCATGCTTTTCTATTTGTTAATTGTTTTTTCCACTGTTTCACATTCATCTTTGTTAAGTCTTCTTCTACTTGTTCTTTCCATCCACACTTTTGTCTTCCTTGAGGTCTGTTACCCATTGGCACCCATTCTGTTATGCATCTTAGAGCTGACTTTTTCTCACTCCTGTATATGTTGTCACGCCTTTTTTTTTTCTCTCGAACTTGTATGGGTTGAAATTGCAAAATCAACCTCGCAACTACGCCACTGCTTAGATAGAAAATTAACAAGTTTGACAGATGTTAGTATCCCGGAAACCCAATCGAAGAAGGAGTAGGTTCCAACAATTAATTTATAGGCGCCACCGACTTACAATTTACTAACATCGTCCGAGGTGGCAAATGGGAAGTCGGACCCCCTTTCTTTTTTTTATCTCCTATCTGTCCTACTGTAGACTTAGTTCCAGATATTGCGAAGTAAAAGAAAAGACAAGTTGCAACCAAAACTTCATTTAATTAATCGATGATACAACACACAGTTATAATTCTTCAAAAATAAATAAAATGGCAAATAGAAGTCCCAATTTTACGTTCAATTATTAACATAACTAACTTAACCGGACGAGATTCAAACAAAGTAAGGACAATTATTGCGCTCCCCAGAATAAACTTATATTAAATTTTTAACGCATAATACGGCATAGGAGGCCTCCGCAGATCGTGGGAATGCGTGATCGTAAACCGACCTAGGAAAGAAAAAAACTTCCTGCAATACAAACCCCGAAAACGCAATACAATCCCAACTTTTGGAGCACCCTATATATAATGTACGTAAAATTGTTCTCCCAATAAATTTGATAATATAATATTACTTAACGTCTAGATATTCTCTCAATTATACCCCAATTTTACAATCCTTTGACACAATCAATTAACTAAATTATTCTTACTCGCAGATAATGCAATTGTAACTAGGCCAGGTGATAAAATTTTACAGTGAAACAACATTAAATGCACTTCTCTGTTGCAAGTGAAAACGGCTATCTCTGCGGCCAGGTTCCAGAATTCTTATCACTGGGGCCAAGCGCATCTGGTCGGTCTTTGAAAACTGTCACAAGGTACTCGTCTATGTCTGCGTATTTAGTTGACCTTATTTACGGGATTTCCAACCGGGCGAATTTTGCTTAAATTAATACATGGGATATATTACTTTTAAAGTTCGGGGAAGATTTAAAACTGAACAAATTTCTCTATAAATAACTAACTCACCAATCTTCTTGACCGGAAAAATCTCTAGATTGGAGTTGTAAATTCCTGGAGTCCCTGTACTTCCTCTACCGTAGGAAACAACTCCCGTGCAGTGACTCTTAAATCGGAAAATTAATTTCCAAATCGATAATGATTTTACCAAAATTAAATCACTTTGCGCAATATACTTCCGGTCAACCGTCAATACTCAAGTGTCCTCGTTCCGAGACTTGTCGTTCGAAATTTGTCTGTTCCCCCTAAATTTCCGAAACTCTAATACGATGCGCGTTCGCCGAAATGGTAAACTTCGAAATGTAAAAATTCCTATAACCATTCGAACAACTAAATAGGTAGAACGGGTTGCTTTCAACCAGGCGCAGAATTCGTTACAATGTGCCCATACCATCTTATTCTCATTGCTTGAATACTTCTTACTATATTTTCTTTGCCCAATATCTCTTCTATTTCATGATTAATTAACTGCCTGTACTCATTCTCATCTATCTTCTTTTGTCCTGCTATTGCTCTTATGAGTTTTTTTCGAGTATTTTAAGCTTCTCTTCGTCTTTTACCGTCAATGTTGTTTCTGCTGCATATGTTATTATTGTCTTGTATACTCTTAATTTGGTTCTTTTACTAAGTTTCTTGTCTTTTAACATTTGTTTATTACTGTAGAATGCCCTGTTTCCTTTCAGAATCCTTTCGTTTATGTCTTGCTTTTCATTTTTTCTATGCGCTGTTGTTTCCAGATATTTAAATATTTCCACTTTTTAAATGTATGTCTTCCACGTATGAAATTTGTCATTTCTGCTAGCAAAGATGTATTTAGTTTTTTCTTCATTCACGTCATGTTCTCGCTTCTTCGCGTGCTGATATGCTTGATATAATTGCTACGTCGCAAGTCATAGCTTATGCAGACGACGCGTCGTCTGCATAAGCATTGACTTGCGTGAGATTTTTATTGACAGTTCCTACATCTCCTATTTTTTTCATTATTGCGTTCATTGATAGGGTGAAGACTAGAGAGGACATGGCATCTCCCTGTCGCACGCCTTTTTTAACTTGAATTTTCTCGGATGTAGTGAGTCCTGTGGCTATGGTAGCATTGGATTCTTTCATAGTTGTTTTTACCATTTCCCTGACTTTTTTGGGTATTTTGATATTCTTCAGATCATCCGTTAATATTACTCTTCTTAGTTCGTCAAATGCTTGTTTGAAATCTGTAAAGATTATGTACATTTCTATGTTCTACTCATAGTTTTTTTCGGCTATTTTATTTAGTATGTGGAGTGCATCAACCGTGGATCTACCTTTTCTAAAGCCATTCTGGTAGTCTCCTAATGCATTTTCGGTGTATTTTTGTAATCTTTTATGGTAATCATAACTTTGTATGTCACGTTGAGTAGGGAAATGCCTCTATAATTCTTGCATTCTGAGATATCTCCTTTCTTTGGAACAGGGATTATTATACCGGTCTTCCATTCTTGCCGAATCTCCTCTTCCCTCCAGATTCTTTGTATTCGTGTATTTTCCTATGTGGTATTTCTCCACTTTCTTTAATAACTCTGCTGTTATATCGTCACATCTTGCGGCTTTTTTGTCTTTAATTGTTTAATTGCCTTCTTTACTACTTTATATAAGGGTTCTTCTGTATCTGTCTCTTCCTTGTCTCCTTTTACTGTTTCACTGATAATTTCCTCTTCTTCATCATTATATAGTTCCTCGAAATGTGTCTGCGAGCAGTCTTCTTTGATGATAATCAAACTATTATTGTTCTTGCATTCTTTTTTGATTTCGTCCATTTCCCTTTCTATTCATTGTCCTTTTTTTTTATTTTTTACACGGCTTTGTTGTTTCTCTTCTGTGTTCTCCGTACATATTTTTGTCATCTTCATTTTGTGTGCTAAACCATTTTTTTCTCGCCCCGCTTTTTCTATCTATTGCCCTCTTACACTCTAGGTCGAACCATTGGTTGTTCTTTGGTTTCTTTCTGAATCCTATGACTTCTTCTACTATTTCATTTACACTATCTTTGATTTTATTTCCATTCTGCTTCTGCGTTTGCACCTTTCCTATCTTGCAGTCTTGTTGTGATTTCTAACTTGTATTTATTTCTTCTTGTTTCTGTTTTGGCACCATTTGCACCAAGATCGACTTCCCGCAAGACGGTAGTAATCAGTTCGTTTAATGCTTGCCGACTTACAGAATCTGAGACATCATATCCTTGGGTAATAGTAAATAGTTGATTTAATATAAATTGGAACTCTAGTGTGTTACCATCTTTGTTGATTCTTCTTTATAGTAGTCTCGAATATGTTCAAAGTCAACTAGATCTGGTAAAGTACTATGAAGGTACAACTCAAGTTTATCACTTTTTCGCAACATTTCACAAAGATAACGCCAATAAATGATAGACTCCTAGTTTAAATCTTCATAAGCTACTGTTCTGCTATGAGTAATTGATAAAACTTCCAGGATTTCTTCAATTGATCTGGAACCAAATAATGCATGTAAAATATGATTCATAACGACTATTGTTTGCTCTATATAAAATTCAGTAGCATCCATCCGTAGAGCTTTAAGAAATTTTAAGTAGTCGTTACTGTAATCAGTTAGCCAGCTGGCACAAGTTCATTTACCATAAAATTTTTAGTATGCTCACAACTATCCAGGAATCCATGTTTAATTATATAATCTATTCACGATTGATTTGCCATCCAACAGGCTGTGGAAATCTGGGGGAATGGGTGGTATCATTGAAATTTGTCAATTAATTAAGTTGGTTATGTTAGTTTTTCTTGATGGAGGTATGTTTTTTTTTAAAGCAGGCAATGTTGCCAGCGGAGCTTGTTTGTTCATTTAACGTCCGCCTATTGCTGCTCAATATTGGTTTATAATACTTAGATATAATAATGATTTCATTATAAATAAAATAATAAGTATAATTTAAATGTTGTCGTAACACATTCCAAATACATATTGCTGTTTTTTTACACGAGAATTCTGAACTCAAATCGTATGTATACAGAGCATATTCCACGCCATTCTTTGTTGTCCTATATTTAGGTCTTGCAGCAAATTAAGAAGAATTAACGTCCATGCCGCTCATGTTTCAAATTGATATTATGGTAGTCCAGTAGTTGACTGTTTGCCTCTGGTGCTAAGAGACCCAAGTTCGTATTCCACTGAGGTCAGTGTTTTTCTCGGGCGAGATAAAAACTGTAAAACACTCATTCACAATTTAGATGCCAAAAGAATATCCCCTACCCTATTCCACCTTCATGATACTACTAGAAGTATCTGAATCATCGGCACCCTCCGATTCTGAATCAGATTTCCCAATTGAAATAATGAAAGGAGGAACATTTTCAAACGATAGATTTCCCATATGTTTTGTCCAGTGTTCCGAAAAAAGTTTTTCACAATGCTCAAAGAAATTTTGCCACATGTCGGGGGTACATTTTGAAAGAGCCTCACGCCATTAATTTGCAACCTTGTCTTTCGATTTTGGCTGCGAATTAATGTGCTTATTGTAATAGGTCTTACAAAACCCCCACGCCATTTCAATTGGGTTGTATTGACAATGGTATGAAGGCAATCGAAGAACCTCATAGTTGCGCTTTTTCAAAAATTTCGTCAGTTACGTATCTTTTATTTCCGTCTGCTGTAAAAGGTTTAATTAACTCCCAAAGTTTTTTCTTAGTAATTTTGCTCTGAATTTCGACATTGTGGTGGTTAACCAACCTTTCCTGCAATACACCTTTTTTGCAAGAAAATGTGGGCGGCTTGTCAAACTGCACTGAATGATAAGGTGTGTTGTCCATAACCACGACAAATTTTGCTTGCAATTTGTCCAAAGCAGGAATCAGCTGATTAACCAACCAATTTTGAAAAATTTCCCGTTCATAGTTTTATGATAGTCCCTGTCGTTGTTCTTTGAGTCTAGTAACATGTCGCACCCTTCCAAAAAGCGTATATTACATCCCGTATTCAAAATTGTGAACCTCTTCCCCTCACTTTTAATTTTGGCTGGGTTACTTTTAAGATCGGTTTCGTGTACCCATTGACGACTCGCGGATCCATTTTGGTAGATCCACGTTTCGTCTAGGTACACGAATGTCACTAGCATTTTGATACTGGAGAAATTGTCTTAAAAATTTAATTTTGGATGCAACGACGTGTTTCTGTTCACATAAAATTTTGCGTCCATTCACCATTTTGTGTTTGTAACCCATTGATTTAATAATTTTGAATAAAGTAGTCCTGCCCCCCTTGTATTCCAAATTTTCGCCAGAGTCAGCCAAGAGTTCATTCCTCAGATGATACAGCCAAATTTGTCGTTGCAAATCTTTTCTAAACGTGTAATTTAAGAAAACGTCCGTCTTAGCGCGCATACTACAAATGGAAGATTTCAAAACGTCCTGTCCTTGTGATAAAATGTCCCTTATGGAGCGCTCAGACACCTAAAATTATAAGTAATTTGCAATTGCATATTTAAGAAATAATACATGCTTACCCCAAATACATCAATTAATCGATTTATAATCGTAAATCGTGTGAAGTCTGGCCTATCTCTTTTATAATGGTTGAAAGCTTTCACAATTTGCAGTTTAGTAACTTTGTTAATAACTTTCACGATTCTGACAATTAAGTAGGTATAATATATTATGTGTTTTATTAATTCTAAACTTACTAGATTATTTTAGAAAAGTAGGGGACTCTAAAGCTGGCAACAGGACAATTTCATTTTGACATTGCTAGAAATCAATCAAATAATATTTAAGAAATGCAGCTTAAGAAAAAAAAACACAGCCTGCTGGATGGCAAATCAATCGTAAATAGTGTATATTTTAATATTACCTTTATACGAGGGCAGCCTTTTAAGTTTTACAAACGACCACTAGGGGGCGCTATTGAGATGTGTCATGACTATTTTCGTAAAATTTGACATTTGTTATTGTAAAAACAGTGGCAGCTTAGAAATTGAACGAATATTTTGTTTACAATGAGCGTTTAAAAAAGCAATTTTGTGAAACATGGAAAAATGGAAATTACACTTGAAGGTTTTCGTTGGATGATTTTTTACGATTTTAATAAAGGCTTAACTCCACAACAATGCATAGAATCGCTCAGTTCAACTTTTGATAATGAAGCACCATCAGAAAAGACGTGGTCGCGCGTCCGTCAGTGATGAATTTCGTGAAGGACGACCAAAATCGGTTGATATTCCAAAAAACATCGATGCTGTGCGCAACATGATTGAAGAAGATCGGCATGTGACTTACAGTGAGATAGAGGCATCCTCAGGCATATCGAAGACTGCAATACATTCGATTTTGCATGAAAACTTATCTGTGAAAAGATCTGTTCCCGATGGATTCCGAATAATTTGACCGAAGCCCCAAAAAAGGCTCATCGTGTTAATTGATATAAGGAAATGCTCAAAAATTTCGTCCGAGGAACTGCAAAATCCGGATACAATATCGTAACAGATGATGAAACTTGGATATATTCGTATGAACCGGAAACTAAGCAACAATATACTGTTTGGGTGTTCCAAGATGAACCGAATCCTGCAAACGTTGTTCGTTCACGAAGCGCTTCCAAGTAAATGATCGCTTGTTTCATCGGTTGTACTGGACATGTCGCAATCATTCCTTTAAAGGATCGAAGAACAGTTTTAAAGCTGTATGGTATACAACAATTTGTTTGCCAGAAGTCATCGACGAAATCAAGAAAAACAATCGAAACCGTCGCATCATTCTTCAGCATGACAATGCCAGTTCTCACACAGCACGTCAAGCAATTGATTATTTGAAGGAGAAAAACCTCGAATTAATGTCTCATTGCCCGTATTCACCTGATTTATCACCCAACGACTTCTTTGTGTTCCCGGAATGGCAAACAAAAAATGCGTAGACAGCGATTTTCATAACCTCAAGAAGCTGTTGAAGCCTTCAAAAACCATGTTTTTGAGAGACCAACTTCAGAATGGAAAAAATTATTCGAGAATTGGTTTCAACGCATGCAAAAGTGTATAAATCTTAAAGGCGAATATTTTGGTTAAGGTTCAGATCCGGTGATGAAGGACGCCATAGTATGGGTCCACCTCGTCCAATCCAATTCTCAGGGAAATGTACTCACTTGTAATCCATAATGTGACGATACATCGTCATGTTGGAACCAACAATTTAATCTAACTGCTAATGGAACTTCATCGAGCAACGGCAGTTGTAAATTGATAAAAGATACCAGGCTCAATTAAGTCGAATAGGTAATACAATGTGTAAACCAATTACATTGTTATTTAATAAACCAGTCCAAATGTTTATTGAACGTCATCTTTGATAAATCTCCCCGAGCTCCCCGACTCTGGCACGGAAAACCTGAACTTCTGCTTAATAATTTGTGAGTTCTACCTTTTTGGAAATGACTTTGGGACGATGCAGCTCGAAGGTTTGTACGAGGGGAGTTTTTTATGTTATCTACCTAAATATGAAGGAAACAAGTTAGAGAACGAATAAAATTTTATTTTTCAACCAACTTAAGCACCATTAACGCTTACGCATTATTCTAACGTTTTTTCAATAACGCAATGCCTTCGAAAACAATTCTTTTGATAACTCTGCAAAATACGACTCCACAGAGATTTTCAAGTCCTCATTCGACAAAAAGCGACGTCCTCTCAAATGCTTTTTGAGTTTTGGAAAGAGAAAATAGTCACAGGGGGCGAGGTCGGGACTGTACGATGGATGTTGTAATTCTTCAAAGCCGTATTCATCAATTGCTTCTTTAACGATTCGTGCTTTATGCACCCTCCAGTTGTCGTGCAGAAGCATAGTTTTCTGGGCAAAATTGTGAGGTCTTTTCTCGCGTATAGTTGCTTCCAAATTGATTATTGTTTCATTGTAGACATTCCCTGTTATTGTAAACCCTTTTGGCATATACTCAACCCATAAAATCTCTTTAGCATCCCAGAAAACTGCGGCCATCACTATTCCCGCTGAGAATTGCATCTTCGCCTTCTTGGGTGGTGCAGTGTTATACCCAGGTCTCATCGCCAGTTACAATTTAAAGAAGAAGTCGTCATCTTGGGATAGAGCCATCAACTTATCCTCGCAAGTTTGCCGTCTACACAATTTTTGTTCAGGAGTGAGCAGCCTGGGAATCCACCGTGTTGACAACTTGCTCATTCCCAAATCTTCATGAAGGATTTTAAAAACAGATGTTTCTGACATACCTGCTTCTCTTGGAATAACTGAAACTGTCACTCGGCAATCAGTAACACCAAATCTTCAACTTTCTTTATGGCCTCCTGTGTTCGTGCTTCAAGAGGTCTTCCGCACTTTGAGTCATCCTGAATGGACTCCCTGTCCCATTTGAATTGCTTACATCAAAATTTAACTTGAAAATAGGACGGGATATTTTCCCCATACCCAGCCACCATTCTCTCATTGATATTCCTCGGATTATTGCCTTCTTTCGATAGAAATTTTAAGACGCTTCTGTGTTCAAGTTTTAAATCACTCATTTTTGCACTTCTAACTATATACAGAAATTACAAATCTTAAGCGAGTTGTATCACACTTGGAGGATACACCGAAATGTCACAGAGACTTGACATAGGTAATAAAATTATCATGATGGCATTTTGTTTTCATAGCTATGTACGTAGATAACATAAAAAAAACTCCCCACGTACTTGGTTTGGCCTCAGCAAATTCAAGAACTTATTCTTCTTGATCAACTCTTAATGTAAGTTAACGTCTTGTCTGATTTTTCTCGCATATGCCCTACACGCAGTGGCACTTTCATTACACGCACCCAATACGTTCAACATGTCGACGTAATCTCGATTATAATAGTATCGTTCCATCTTAAACACAAATAGAAGAAGAAATTAATATAATGATACTTATCAATATGACAGAACGATTCATACAGTTTTAATATCGCCGTAACCAACAAATTGAATTATGTCACACAACTAATCGGAGCGACCGTATGATAAAACTTATTTTTTACTTTTTCAACAATAATTCTATTATTTTAATGAATAAGAAACTGTTTTACAGATAGATTACCCACTGCCCCCGTTCGTCCCATAGGGAATATAGGGCTCCAACCTTTCATTTCCATGTGTCGCGGGTTTGAGCTTCGCCTTTGACTTGTTGCCACGAGTTGCCCATTTTCTTTAGCTCTCCATCCAGTGTTCTTCTCCATGTATTCCGGGGGCAACCTGCCCTGCGCTTTCACGTGTTTGGGTTCCAGTCGAGTGCCTGCCTTCTGAGATTGTCTTGGGGTTTTCGTAGAGTATGTCCAAACCACTTCCACTTTCTTGTCATTCGGTTTTTTCGATCGGTTCTTTTTGTTCTTGTTCGAAATTCTCTCCGGCCATTATATCTTCATTATTTTCCTCAAATATTTATTCACAAACACTTGCACCCGATTTATATCTTTTTTATGTGTCACCCAAGTCTCGACACCATACAACAGTAGGTACATATTTTACGTTTGTATTCAATATTTTGATTTTATAATTTGCAGACGGCTTGCTTGATTTCCAAATCTTGTTTATAGCTTTAAAAGCTCTCAGCGTTTTCCTATTCGTACCTGTATGTCCGCTCTTGTGCCTCCCTGCGAATTATTTATTACACTTCCAAGGTATGTAAAACTTGTAACGTCTTCTATCTCTTCTTCTTCTAATTTTATATTAGGCCCTGATTCTATGTTTACCTTCATCGTGTTTGTTTTCTTCTTATTTATCTTCAGTTCTACTCTTCCTGCTTCCCTCGCAACATTTTCTGTTTTTTATTTAATACGCTGTGATGTTTGTGCTGGGAGGCAAATGTCATCCGCAAAATCTATATCTTCTAATTTACTAAATATTCCCCATTGTATTCCTGTGCATGCAGTACATGCCCGTTTCATTACCTAATGGATCGCAATTAAACATATCGTTGCCTTATTCCTGTATCTGTATTTACCAGTTTTGACAGCTTGCCGTTGCGCAACGCCCGCGCATTGTCATTTTTATAAAAAAAATTGTATATTATAGATACCCAATATTTTCCACATAGCTTGCCGATGTATGCTATCAAAGGCACGCTCGAAGCCAATAAAGTTTAAATACAGTTTAGAATTGTATTCTAATGATTCTTCCACTATTATTCTCAGAGTAGCTATTTGGTCTATACAGGATCCGTTTGCCTGGAAGCCGGATTGATTGGGTCTTAAAATTTGGTTGGTTAATTTCCTTCTTCATCCTATCAAGCATTATTCGTGTCATAACCTTGCTTATGTTGCTTAAAAGTGTTATTGTTCTCCAGTTTTTATATTATGTTAAATCTCCTTTCTTCAGTAATTTTATCAATATACCTTCTCTCCAGTGTGTCGGTACTTCTTCTTTCCCCCGTATTCGGTTTAACAGTGTAGGTAAGATGTTAGGTGAAATTTTGTTGACTGGTTTAAGTAATTCTGGTGTTATGTTATCATTTCCCGTCGCTTCTCCAGTTTGCTTGCTCTGTGTCGCTTTCTATCTTTCTTTTTTTGTAATTTTGCCTGTATTTATATTCAGTGCCACGCTTTCATTTTCGCTCTCTACATTAAAAATGTTTCTTACTACTACTGCGCTGTATATATTTGTTACATTTCATCCATCTATTGATCTGCTGATGCTTCTCGGTAAACGTTTTCCCATTTGCATCTTCTATTGAGTTGTGTTGCGTTTTTTTGTTTATTGACAGTTCTTTTGTGATCTTATATACTGTTTTCATGTCATGTTTTTGTATGGCCATTCCTGCTTCATCCAGTTTCGCGGTATAGCGTTTCCTTTTATCCGTTCTTGCATTTTTTTCACTTCTTTATCTTTTTCTTTATATTGTATTCGTAACATTTCGTATGTATGTTTGTTTTCCTCTCCTACCTGTAGATTCTTTGTGTTTCTTCTCTTTTCCATAAGCTTCCACGTTTCTTCAGATATCTATTATATCGTCTATTTCCCAGTACTTTTCATACTGTTTGTATGAATATGGTTTTCGTCGCTTTCCAAATATTTTCTATAGTTGCGTATTGTGCAACATTTTTTGACTCTTCATATTTTTCTGTAACATACTAATATATTGTATTTGAGTTTCTACTTCCTTTAAGCTTTTCGTCGTGAAGTTTATTCTTTCCGAATTTCATGTACTGCAAGCTTTATTCTAATTGTTGGTCGCACAAAAGTGGTCTTCTCCTCTCATTACACTTACGTTCAGAAGGGAACTTTTACACTTCTTCTGTATTGCTACGTAACCTGGTTCTTTGGTCTGGAGACATCCATGTGGCTTTATGTATTTGTTTACGTTTAAACAAGCTTCCTCCTATTTCCAGGCCGTTAAATGTGCTGAACTCCTTAACCAGTGCCCCGTTATCATTTTCTTGGCGCATACTCTTTTTTCCCCATTGGGTGTTCTAGCCCTTTATTATTTGTGTCAAGTTTTGCATTCAGGTCACCCATTAGTATTAAAATGTCGTTTTTGGGTATCTTGTCTACTGTTTTTCATAGCATACCGTAAAAATTCTCTTTTTTCTTTTTCCTTTGTTGAGGCGTAGACATTCGGTACTGTTACTTTTTCCACTTTACAATTAAATCTTGGTTTTATTATTCTTTCTGATAATGATTCCCAGTCGATCATAGTTTTTCCTGCTCTATGTCCCAATATAAAGACCGTTCCCTTTTTGTGTATTGCGTTACAATCCATACCCCCCGAGTAGATTATGTTTTCTCTGCTTGCTAATTTCATTTTTCCGCTACCCTTACACTTACTCTTGCTGATACCCAATACTTCTATCTTGTGTCTTCTCATTTCATTAATTATTTGAGCTGCTTTACTTAGATCTAACATTGTTCTAACATTCTTTGTTCTCTTTTTATCTTCCCTTGCCTCCTTCTCCAGTTTTATTACTTTACATTTATCTGGCAGTCGTCGTCGTTTCTTTCTCCCTGCTTACATTTCTTGTCTAGTTTACATATAGATAACACGTACTAACTACTGGTCCGTTTTATAAATGTGTTTAACAAGTGTAATATAACATTAAACAACACCCCACGTGACTTGTGACTCATAATTTGTGACTGTAGATTTCTGAGCAACCTAGTGCATGTGATATTAGAACGGAACTATCCGAGCTACATGATGAACAAAACAAACCAATACGAATCAGACTACACGCGGCAAGTATGCTAGTACGTATCTTCTGATACCAATCGTTTTTCATGCAGAGTCAAGCCCCCATCACCAACATCTAGTTAGGATTGGTGTTTCTACTCTCGGTCACTTGTTGATCCTGTGTAGGAGATTTCCATTTCAAATGTTAGGAAAATTAATGATAAATATAAAATATCAGCTTCGGAATCGGAAAATGAGACGTTTAAAAAAAGTACTCGTAAAAAACCTTAAAGTGCGAATGCACATCATATGTTGGTTCTGTTTTACTTCAAAATTCGTACATTTTAATGTTACTGAATGAAACTTCTCTCTTTAGTCATCTCTATATTAATTCTGTTACTTCCATCTGTCTTGACGTATTCGTCCCTCTAAATTCAGCGGATGTGTGGCGGTGGCTCAGTTGGTAGGGCGGTCGTTTTCTAAGCAAATCGGCGATTATAGCTTGGGTCCCTAGATTACTTTGGAACGTATAAACATTTTATCTGTAACCCACCACAAACAATTTTCGAATCCGGCTTGCAACCATGGGGTATTAATGATAAAAACCTTCTCTGGGATTTCTGTCGTTCGGATTGGACGATAAACTGTAGGTCCTTCATATTTCTATCTTAGCGATGAGGAGAAATACGTGGCAAAGAAGGTTGGTGTCCAGTAATGGGACATGAAAGACTGTTGATAAATCCTGTGCTAAAAAATCCGGGTGAAACGCGTTCATTTCGCAAGACGCATATACGTATGTACTGGATCACTAATTTTCGATTCAAATGAATACCTAAATTCGCTATACAGTATATGCCTGGGTATCTGATAATGAATTAGCGAAGGCAACACTGTGGGCTGATGTTACTGTGGCAAAATCTTAATAGAAAAAATAAATATTTAAAGGCTTCTTTTGCAGCTACTAATATTTAAAAATACATAAATTACATATCTAAGCACATCACTTATTTACTAATAAACATCGAATAGTTAGTGAAACAATTAGCAATAGAGATTTACATTGTAGAAGATTTAACAACATTTACATAACCAGCTAGTAAATGTGATACAATATCAATGTCTTGAAAGTAATAAAACACACAAGCTGCTCTGCCGTGGAACATTCCATCGATAAAAATAATAGACAATAAGAAATATCAGCAAATAATACCGACTGCTTGAATTTGATCATTTAATATAAAATTATTGATTGTATCAGTGATAGGCAACAACCGGAAAGTTTGTGCAATGTTATTTTTCGCACCATGATATGTCCTACTAACTAAGACAATCGGGGAAGTACAAAAACATATAACAATATACAGAAGAGCTCATTCCAATGAAAACTAAAGAGCGCCATCAGGGGAATACATATATATTAAAAATACGACAAGTTTCAGAAACTGCCAAGAAACGTACAGACGGTTCCACTGCAATATCTTATGATGCCGACATCTAAACAGTCTTTCGTCGAGTACATTCCTTACATTGAAACCCAACGTGTGTATATGTTGCCGTGTTACACTCGATAAAATGGATTTAATTCTAATTAAATATGAAGTATTAAAGCTATAGGAAGCTTTCCTGTATGAAAGTGAGTGGTTCACATGTGCTATTTTCAAAGGAGTTCATACGTTGTCCTCTCCGATCATTCGCCGGGTTGTCGTAAGATGGGAATTGCAAGTTTTGAGTTCATCTGAAGGAAATTTGGCGATGGAGCCGCGTACATAATGTTGTTTTTATGCCTTTCGCCAATTTTTACTAAATCTTGAGCTGTAATAGCAATGATATTAATGTAAATGGTTATAATTTGACAATTCAGACCAATTTTGTAAATTTAAGCATATTAATGTGGTTAATTGGCTGTACTTTGTACTGAATGCCATTGACTTAGCTTAAGATGCAACTTTGTGTTGTATTTATTTAAACATTGAATGTGTATTAATTTGTTCATCTGCAAAGTTAGATAATTTTCATCGATGATTATAGAAATTGTAAAATTACATCGAAAGAATGTTCAGATTCTACTATATTTGTATGTAAACTTGTAGTACAAGTGATATGGATGATTTTCGTCGTATTTCCCATAGCTACAATGCTGTATTTGTTTATTTATGTGTTATTTAAACATGTTTTGGCAATTTCATTCATATGTGTGGAAATTGCTAAGTTATTTCTTAGGGAATTATGAGTACAAATGCCATTGTATACTTAGATAGGGCATCTTTTTAATGTGAAGTTTGTTAGGAACAATGCTTTAATAATTGAATTATTTATGTTTATACGTCAAAAGGTCAGGTACTTAAATTTCGAAAATTTCCTATATTTAGGTGTTTAGATCCTGTTAAAATGTTTTATAAATGATAGTGTGATATAAGGATAGTTTAAGATTGTTTTTCATAAGTGTAAATGTTAATTTGTTTGTTTATCGATAATTTATCGAATTTGTTTATATTTTTTAGGTTAGTTTTGATAGTAAATGGGTCATTAAATTGGTCTTAAAAGATTTGCCTTTTTATGAGAAATTCAAGTATGTAATTAGTTTTTCCCTAGTATGATCCATAGTTAAGTTATTTAGTTTATAAGATTTTTGATTCAAATTTGGTCTTTTCCAAGCTGCTCTCTGATTGGTCAGTTTTTTCAGGTGATTTGCAAGGTAGATTAGAATTTGATAAAATATCTGAAAGTTATGTGAGTTGCTATGACAACGCTGGCTTTTTTCAGAGCAAGTATAAAATGGAAATTCTGGAAAGCAAAATTTTCGAAGAGGAACCTTTGAAGGTTTCCTAACCAAATTTGTAAAATTAATTATTGTTTGTGGATTTTATTTTGTTGCTATATGTCAAAATTTGAATAAATTTATAAAAGTTCTGAGTGCTTTACTTGCCGAAGAGGTTAAAAAGTCCAGTACTACGTGAATATAATAATAATTATCCCAATGCTTCAATTTCAATAAAAATATAATTATCAACGTTCAACAACGAAACAACAATTAATAATTTTGTTGTTTATCTGCAACATAACCTATAAAATTAATGTGCTACGAATAAATATTATTCTACAACCAAAAACGACAGGTCAAAGCCAATCTATTACCTAAAATTCAACAAAGATCCAGTGCAATCCAGGAATTACTGAGAGGATAAGAATTCTTCGTCTATTGGAATTATACGTGTAACTTGATTTTTCATCCGCACGAGATCAACAACGAACATGAAGAGAGCCGCGTAATACAAGGCAGTGCACGCAGGAAAGGATGTAAGCAGAATGAAATATTGATGAACAAAGGAAGGAAAAGGCTGAAGAGCAGGTTTGATAGTGATTAGTTCCATTACTTTAAATTTTTAATTGTGTAATTTTATTTGTTAATGACAGTTGAAGTTCTTGAAAGGATATTTTCAAATTCATGCAAATCTTCAATTCATCTAAATTTTATTGACCAGTATTTAGTTTGTTCCTTTGCAGTTTTCTTTAATAATTTAAATAAATTATTTCTCTACGAATTCAAATGATTCAAAATTGCCTTGCCTACTTCCTTTAGTTTAAAAAAAAAATATAAGAATTCAATTTCGTAATGCCCAATTATCTCAACCTCAAGTATTTAATAACCCTGAGAATAAATTAATTTAACATTATTTCAAATAAAGTTCATTTTTATTTTATTAAAGAGTCTCGTTTTAAGATAGTGCTGTGTGAGGTGTTTATTTTCACACAATTGTGTCGTCAACTTGTATATGTCACTGAAGGCGCAGGATTGTTTGTGTCCCATTTTATTGTGTGTATCTACAGCAGATTATGGAACCACATCTACGATTGTTACAACTATTATTTTTATGAGTGGGGCGTTTCACATAGCAACTAATTTTTGGCAACCCAACGTGGGGCTTGCTTATTTATTTATTTAGTTAAAAAATCTAACTCACAGCTATATATATATATATATATATATTATTAAAGAAACTACTCAACAAAGGGTGGGGTGCAGCCCACGAGTGCATCTGGTATTTAGCTAATAACGAATATATCAGATGTTACACCTCAACGTCATCTCACCACAAAAGGCAATTCACCAAGCTCATTCTTCTTCGGCGTTAATGTATATTTGACAATACAATATTTTTTTAATTCCTAAACCTCTTTCAGAACAAACTATTTTTACTACTACTGCATGTTCAATTTGTTTCGAAATTGAATCTTACCGTTAGATAACAAAAATTAAATAATACATAATAACAAAGCGAATACAAGTGCAATTTGGGATTAGAAATCGCTTTTTGCAATTTTATTGTTAACTCCTGGGAAAAAATTTTTTATCTGTTGTATATATGGTAAGTTTCTGACGTGATTTTACCGAAAAGTTGACGAACTGTCTGCAGCGTCCTGTATATATTAGTTTATACTTTAATTTCCCTTTAGAACGTTTGAAATACATTTAAATGCGGAAGAATTGAGAAACTTTATTTATTTTATGAACTGATCACAAACATTCCAATATGAAATAAAAATCAATGAAATAACGGGATCTCTGGTACTACTAAAAAAACAGAAACTTAATAACTCAACTTACTGCAATGTATTTACATAATAATATAATATTTATATACATGATATCTTTGTGTACAGATTATAAACAAACACTTAGTGTACAATATACATAGCAGATATACAATCACACCAGAATCTTAATAATGATAAATATATTTTTATAAACCCTATTTAATTATGTCTGCTTATTGATTTACGGCTTTGATAAACTAATAATTACTTATTCAGGTGGAAACTCTCATAAAACACCTGCATTTACATATCTACTCGTAAACCAGAGAGGCCAAGTTTAACAAAATCCTTAAACCCGAGAGAGAACTTCGTTAAGCGCCCGACGACGGGAAATTTCAGATCTATAATATTTTTGCAGTGCTAATAAACAATTATAATTAATTGCATTGAGATATGATGATTTATATATTTTAAGCCGGCCTACTTCCTCCACTAGAAAGAAAGTATTCAATTCAGTTTAATCACAAGTTCCGCACTTTTAACTTAACATGTTGGTACCAAAATAATTTACAGAATTAAATTTAAGTTGCTACAAAATTAACAAAAAGCACGGCTAAAATTTCCGAACCAGGAGTAAGTTTTATTCTGTGTACAGAGATGTAATTAAAATATTATAAACCATCTCGATTAAGGATTTCCCAAAAAATCAACAATTTATTAAATGGCGATAACTGAAAGCTACACATTAATATACTATTTTTTGCTAGTCCTCCATTCAATTTTTTATAATTAAATGTGAAATTTTGTTCATCAGAGGAATTAGATAAGAATGCAAGCCACAAATTCTTTTTAATTTAAATTTTTCATGTTTTCTAGGTCTTATAACTTCGCTATTGTTTCCTAAAATTGTTACGTATTCACTCACAACAAAAGAATAATATTAATTTAATAATATATACATTAATATTATTAATTTTTGAACTGGACACCGCAATATGCATTTTTTCGTAGACTCAATTTTTGTACTATTATAAATAAAGAATTTATTTAAATAATAAATAAATAAATTTTCAGTAAATTGTACTCATGCAGAAAATTCGTCCTTTTTAATAGAATACAATTTTTATCAAGCTTTGGTTTAAATTTCAATCTCACTTGCTAGTAAACTGAATTAACGAAATCCTGTCCAGATAACTGAATCTTGTATATTATCGGAACTGATTTTGTTTATTTCTCAGTGCTCCTATTAAAATACAAATAAACGCTCACTATTATAGGAAGCCTCTAATTTATACAATAACTTTGAAGCAATATTTGATGTAAAAAATTTTGATAAGTAAAGTCCAGCCAGTCTCAGAACTGAAAGCGCTTGATAAATTTGCAATGATATGCGCCCTTAATTGATTAGAGTTTCAGCTATTTTTGCAATGGATCTTACAATGTTGGCACTTCCTTAACCACCAGCCTGCTTTGATGCAGATGTTTCGATTGTATAAAACCCAGACACGACAATACCTCCCCAACAGTCACTTTTAACACCGATCACACAACAGCCATAAAAAATACTAGAAAACGTAAAACTCCCTTTCTTCAACACTCCCCAAACTTTAAGACTTTGCATGCAACTGCTGCTGGGGAGAGCTCTTCGGAACGAGTTCTTGCGCTCGCATTCTCAAAGTTTCGATGGAACTTCTTCTGGGCGACATCTGCGAAGGGCTAGATGTTTCTGGGCTTACGCTTCGCGATCGCTCTTCCATAGGCAGGCCCATGGGCGGGCTTTGCGGCAAACCGCCGTTCGCCAAAACGTATTGGGATAGAAGAGCGTGGAAATTAGGAACTGATAAGGGCGTTTTGTGCGCCCAGGGTAGCCCAAGCGCGGGATTGAACATCGGGGGAAACGGTAAACCTGGCCAAAAATGGTCCGCACCTACCGGAGGAAGACCCAGCTGGGCATGGAGGGCTAAATCTTGCAAACCTGTAAAGAAAAAGATACAGACATTAATAACACGGTAAAATTAAAATTGTATTGATAGATTAAGAATAAATTGGAGACTATAGTGGCCTCGCAGGTTTCCAGATTGAAACCGCATCACTGATTCACTCTACCTTTACCCCATGCTGTAAGCTATACAGGCTTGTGGCGATGCTGCTTTTGCCTTAATTTTTATGCGGTAGAAATAGTACAGCCTTAAAGATATTGCTTGCAAATTAGAAGTGAGAGATGTACAAAGGACGCGGTTTTAATCGGGCAACCATGTTCCATATAGAGAAGAATTATCAAAGCACAAGGGTAGGAAAGTGTATCGAAATGTAACATCCTAAAGAAATTTTGTAGAATGTTTAGGAAAAGGAATGAACACTCACCAGGTTGATCTCCAGGATGCATAAATGGAGCAACTTCTCTTCCCATTGCTTTCTCCCTTTTCCTCCATTTTGCGCGCCTGTTTTGAAACCACACCTGAAACAACACAAAAAAATTATTAGATCTGCAAATTTTAAATAAGATTTACTATTGAGTCAATTTTTCACTCTAACTTAATTTCCTAAGCTTGCATTTATAAAAAACTTTGTAACTTGAAATAGAGAGGGACGTATATCATTTTCTGCTTCATAATTCGACGGAGGCACTTTAAATGAGACATCAGAGAGTTTCAGGGACCGGAACCAGTTCCGATTACCTCCATTGTGGAGCACAATGCCCAATTGCGGCGCCACTTACGCAGTTACAGGCCAGATTAATTATCAAAATTGTTTCTAATTAAGATGCAATTCATGACGGCCATTATCCGAGCGTGCCTGATTCAATAAAGCCAATCAAATGGGGCACAATGGTCTTCTGAAGCCAGATACGAAAAAATGAGGCATTTTCAAGCTCTGTTCCGTTTAACGCTGAAAACGAGGGGAAAGCGGTACGGTGCCTGCAACACGCGCGGTTTTATTTCGCTCCTTCGCAATATTCTACGCTAATTTAAATTAAGTGAAAGAACAATGGGTTTTAATTCGATAATTACCGCACTTCAATGCAACGGCGACTATTCAAGGATGGAAAAGAAGTAAAAGGAGTCGGTTTATGATGTGTAATTAATGACTAATGCTTTAATGAGTGCTGATTTAATTACTCCGTCGAAGAGCACTTGAAACTGCAACATTTTCTTGAAATACTCACGTAGTAGGAAATTAAAATGGTAACATTCGAAATTTCCTGCAGCCAAATTAGTTAATGACACCTCTCCAAAAGAAAGGCATAATTTTAATAACAACAACAAAGCGACGTTAAAAACAAACGCCAAATGTGCTTTGCTCGATAATTTCATAACTAATTATTTTGAGTTCGGTTTGGTCATTGTTTAATTAACTTGTTAATATAATATTAAGTACACTTCAACGGAATTTCCAAAATTAGATATTTACCGCTAGGAAATAATTATTTCCACTTCGACGGTTTGCGGCATGGGCTCTACTGATTATTAACAAATTATTACAACAATCGGTTAATATAATCCTGTTTTCTGTAAATTTATATTTATTGATTTATTAGCTCACACAATTTTGCTTCAATTCTAATTGAAGGTTAATGATTAAATATACCACTATAACATACATGTTCCATGCAATTTATTGATGGTATCTCCATAACTTCATTGTCGTTAATTTTGTGCTGCAATACCTGTCGTAAAATAGGACATGCTACAATGAAACAACACTCCAACTCCAACTAACCTGCACTCTTGCTTCACTTAGGTCCAACCTCATTGCTAAGTCTTCTCTGGTAAAAACGTCAGGGTATTGGGTCTTCTCGAATGCTCTCTCGAGTTGGTGAAGTTGATATGTCGTGAAGGTGGTACGGGATCTTCTTATTTTTCTTGGTCTAGTTTCACTGTTGTCTTCGTTGGCTTCGCCTTCCATCACTTCACCTTCGCTTATGCAGTCCACTTTCGAGTCAGACTCTAGAAGAATACCAAGTTTAAAAATGCTGTTGGAAGTTGGGAAAGGATTCGTAAAAACAATAAAAATAACGTGATAATGAATAGTTATACACAAACAAATGATCACGGGAGAAGGAATTATCAAAAAAAAGGTATGTCAATAAATTAGTCAGTAATACAGAAGTGAAGGTATCAGCAACAGAAATGAAAAATATATACCTAGATGTTGCTAACTAAGGATAAGACTTAAAAGCCAATATTGCACAAATGGTAGTTCTACTTCGAAACTGAACATTAGCTAGTGTTGAAACAATCTTCACTCACGAGTGTACCCAAAATAATTTCTTACCGATAAGGTTCAACTAGTCTATGGAATAAGGTGAACAGGTATCTAATATTATAGAAGAAAAATGAAAGAAAATAGTAATAGTAATCCTAAGTGACTTCCAACATCGTATTTGTGTTAACTGTCAAAACAAATAGAAGTACGGGGGGAAAAGAGCTTCTTTAACCCAACAATGAAAAATTA
This sequence comes from Limonius californicus, assembly GCA_014611495.1. Lineage (NCBI taxonomy): Eukaryota > Metazoa > Arthropoda > Insecta > Coleoptera > Elateridae > Limonius > Limonius californicus. The sequence goes on from JABXWE010006748.1 coordinate 26,422, forward strand.
AACTAAAAATGATCTATTAATTGGATAGGAAAACCATACAAGGAATATCATCAAAACAGAAGTTCGTAATTATATTTTTGAGGTTATATAGTGCTAGCCAATACTGAAATGATGTTCGTTTAGTATATAATAATTTGTTAACCAACAGCAATAAAATTTAAATAATAATGTGACTAAAACTGCGTAAAGAAAAAAATATTAGTTTGAATTATTTTAAATGAAAGAAGAAAAGATACTGTTGGCTGTTAATTAGGAAAACCAATAATCGGTTGCAAGACCAGATGTTTGTAAATATTGAAAAGCAACATTTTGAGGAGTCTTCACTTAATCGGGAGGTTCGCAGGGATTCACTAAATTGAAGATAGGAATTGAACGGCAATGCAAAAATATAAAATATTCATTAAAAAAATATAATTGCCTATGGGAAATGTTTACGGAGGGACCCGAAGGTAGTTCCGCACCCTCTCCGAGGCACCAAAATAGCAGCGTGTTAGCGTAGATTTTCGGTCACACATCCAAGTGGCGACCGCGCGAATAGTTGGTCAACTTTGCATATTGTTTGACCAAAACTCGTATTTAAACGCGACGTTACTCTCTCATAGCTTCATTAATTGGTAGAAACAAGCGACGCTTGTTAAAAATAAATAAAAATGGCCAAAAATCAGAAAGAAATAAGTATACTCTATTTAAAATGAAAATACACGTAATCTAACCATAAAATGAAAAAATGCGAAGTAATAAGAATGGAAAAGGGGAATTAACACATTCCGGAACAGGTGTTTCGTAATGTGAAACAGAAACCAAAGTTTGAGCGCTCTTTAGTCGAGGAAAACTAAAACTAAGATTACATACAAATAATACGAATGTGTGTTAAAATATGAATTTTAAAGGAAGAGATCATTATATATTGGAAAAATATTACCGGCATTTATAGTAAAATAATTTTTTAAATAATACAACAGAAAAGCTGATGAAGCTATTGAAGAATAAGACCGACTGTGTACAAACGATGATGATGATGATGATGATGATTTGACAGAGCGAGATCTAGGACGCGGTTTTCCAAGCATCTCAACATTTAGCGTAATAATTGGAAATGTAAAGTATAATCGAACCAATACCATACCCAATATTGCCTTTCTGAATAATATCAAAGTTAGTATAATGGCTTGGGTTCGAAACCTAAGCAGAACTATGCAGATTTATAAAAATCTTGTCTGCAACCCACCACACACAATTTCCCAATTCGGCCTGCAACCGTGGGATCTTAATGCTAAAAACCTTCTCTGGAATTTCTGTCGTTCGGATTCGACGTTAAACTGTAGGTCCCCCGTGTTTCTACCTTAGCGCTGAGGAGAAACACGTGGCAGAGAAGAGGCCGATG
>JABXWE010006749.1:0-23801 GCA_014611495.1 Limonius californicus
TAAATCAAAATAAATAAATAAAAATTCGAGCTATTGACTTTAAATTTAAATTTAAAACTCTCCGTTTAAGTTTAAGATCTTGAATTTAAAAACAAAACATAAATTAAGATAAATATATAAAAATTTGAGCTACTGCCTTTAAATTTAATATTCTACGTTTAAGTTCAAGATCTTGAATTTAAAAATAAAACATAAATCAAGATAATTATAAAAAAATTCGAGCTATTGACTTAAAATTTAAATGTAAGATTCTACGTTTAAGTTCCAGATCTTGAGTTTAAATACAATACATAAGTCAAGACAAATAGAACAGAGATTGGTTTCGATTTTAAAGATCCTGAAAAACAAACTTGCGATCACCACTTTAAACTTATCCTATTGAATAGCTACATGTCTAGATCTTAACTTGAAGTTAAGATGTGGAGTTTAAATGTAGTAACATAGATATTTAACCAATCTTGAGATTACGTTTGAAATCAAGAATAAAAGTTTAAACAGAAGATCTAAGATTTAAAAGGAAATATAAAATAAATATAGTAAATATGCAAGAAGCTTGAGCTTTCTACAGCTTTGTAATTTATATATTGAGCGGTTGTTTCTGTACTCATTTAACTCAGTCATTTAGCTCAAACTTGTGGAGAAAGGCAATTCAGTGATGCATCTAATTCGTATTCGTTGACTGCCAATTTGACCTTTCTAGTAAATACCCCTGCCCTAGTTTATGTTGCACCGAATATGCGGTTTAGACATGATTACAACTATTTTTCTAAATTAATTTCGGCTAAGTATGTAACACTGACATACCGATCCAAGCTTTTGCCAATTGAGTAGGTACGTTTAAAGGCATGAGACTAGACGAACTACGACATTTGGATGGACCTTTCTTGGTGGAAAAGTCTTTGGATCGAAATGTCCTTTCGTCCAAATGTCATTGCATTCAAATGTCATTGCATCCAAACGACCTATTTTAGAGTTACGTACCAAAAAAGTGATTATCAATCAAAATTGGGTTACTAATAAAGTTTAGTACTATTTCGCTGAGCAGTTGACGCGATCGTAGGTTAGAGGCCAGCACGTTAGGCTTCTACGCTGAAGGTCAAGGGTTCAATTCCCCGTACCGTTGTGTTTACACTTCCCGTGGTTCGGAGCCCACGTTAAGCTGTAGGTCCTCTATGTATGTAGAACTTTAAAAACGCGCAACGGAGCCATAGGAGAGAAGATCGCTATGTCTCCTAAGAAATAAAGCACTGAAAGAAGAAGAAGCTGAACAGTACATGTGTTGATGAAAGGCAAACGAATTGTATAGTCTGACCACAAATAAATAAAGGGCATGTTATCTCGATTTATATTTACATTTCCTAGGTCCATTAGTGGTAAGTGTGTATTTTTTCTGTGAATTGTCATACTACTGCTTTTCTTTCGTATGTTTCTGGCTTTTATTTGTCTAATTACAATGTACTAATAGCCTAATCGTTAATTTGTTACACAAGACAATCAAATTACAAAGCTCTGTTTCGAATAAGGATATAAAGCATGCAATTTTAAGTTACCACAGTACAGAACTTGGACCAAAATGGTGTTTGGCATTACTCCTACCGTTCTTGGTTCAATCAATTCCAAAAGCAGTTCTCAACGTATACCTATGTACGTCGAATTGTTTAACGGTACCATGAAACAAGCAGCGTCTGTAAAGGGCAGGGTATTTGTGCTTGCAGAAGAGACTGTACAGGATATTGAACAGCAGATGGAAGCCCCAACAAATCATTAAGTGTGTCTCGTCAAACAGGTAGGTAATGAGTATAATGTTGTTTTGGTAATTGAGTTGCTGAACATTTACAATGCAGGTCTTCCATACGGTTCGTGTCAGAAGTACTGCATAGGCACCCATATAAAGTGTCAGTTGTTTAAGAGTTGTTGCCTGCCGATAAAAAAAAAAAACGTTGACAATACTGTATATACATAGTTTAATTAAAACCTCAACAATGATGATCTTTTATTTATTTAAACTAGGATATTAATGTAAGCAATATTTTGGCCTAAATGTATTTTTTACGTATTCAAACTGTAATTTGATTGTTTTTTTTTAAGTGCAGGTTAACTTTTATAATATAAAAATGTACGCACAACATACATTATAATTTACAAGTAAAGTCAATTAAGGTACTGCTTTTGTACACAAAACTATTTACAGTCATTTTTATTAACAAACAACCCACTACTTTTTAAATTTTCAGTTTATATGAAATGTCATTACGCGCCACTGGTATTAGTCAAGGGCACATTAATTAATAAGCGGACAAGAAAACAATCGGTACGAAGCGGTACCTTCTAGCATTTTTGACCGCACTGTTTATTTTGTATGGCAAATTTGAAATCGGTCAATTGTATAAAATATATTCTAGTTATTTCAGAAAAGATTTAAAATGTTAACTTTTGTTAGACCTTAAATATGATAATGATAACACATTTGTAATTCTATTGTCAACTGATGCTTATACATTATTCTGATGTAAACATGACGCATTTTCTTGCAAGTCCTAATGTATTCCGATATAAATAGAAACAGTCGAAGTGGAATCACTTCAAGTTAAAAGAAACATCTGAATTGTTTAAACAATTCTTAGACTTTTCAAGACATGACGTTATACTTGCAAAGCAATTATTGTTACGAAGATAAATGAACAGATAGATAATTATTATCACCGAAATATTTTAACTGATTTCGTGTGAAAGAAGCAGCAAGCGTACTTGGAAATTCCGTTTGTCTGATAAACTATTTGGACCTTGGACTAGACCTTCGAATCTCCCGAGACTTAAAATTATCACATTATAAATAAATAAGAATAATTGTGTAATGTTTCGCAAACAAAATGATTCATAAAATAGTAGCGCCAAATCGAAACTATTGGAATTACAAATTAAGAGAATACGTTCGTCGCTCGTACACAGAAATGTTTTAATCAGACGTAACTAACTTTAATTGGGGAAATTTGATGTTGTTCTTATTGAAAATAAAAATAGGGTAACTGTGCCAGTAATATCAGCCATTTAAATCGATTGCAAATTCATATGTTTTGTTGTAACTTGCATTTATCTATAATGTAATTGGCAATGACTAAACATATTTAGTAGTACATCATTTTTTTAATTTAAATTCCTTATACAACTTAATTTTTAGTATATTCTAAAAGGAAATACAAAATATTCAGATAATACTATTTCCAGTTGCCAGCCATTACGATTTTATATTCAGCCTCCGAGAAGCCGGTGTTCAGGTTCAGCCCGTATATTGAGGCATTAAAACATTATATAAGAACATGTTAGGATAATTAATAAAAAAAATGGTATTATATCTCCATCTACAAATTTTTAGAAAATACATGTTTATGAAAATACAATGTATATTATCTAAGTAAGTACAAAATAAAAGTGTAAAAATATAACAATACACACGAATTAGCAAAATGAACATACAAATTCTCTATCTTTAACAGCTTCATAAGCAATTCCTGAAAATTTAGTGCACTGCAGATGATACCATCTGGGACAGTTATCAGTTATCACAACCCACATTTTTCAAACTATTATCTTCTGCATCGTTGTCTAGGTCGAGAAAGCAGCTGGTACATTTTTCTTTTAGTTTTCCATGTTCATTGCAATGTTGATAAACGTTAATCTCAACTTCATCATATGTTGCTCGGACATCCATCTTTCCTTCTACTAAATCTATTTGCGTTTGGGTTTCTGTTTTTTGTGCTTTTCTTTGTAGTCTTTATAATTATCTCTTCCTTCCTTCTTTTTTATTTGTTATTTATTTCTTCATTTTTCTGTCACTTTTTAGTCGTAAATAATTTCTAAAAGTACCTGAAGAAATGGCGGCCAATAATTTGTCAGTTATTTTTCTTATCCCAGAAGGGTTTGCCAAAACAAATGGTTTGTAAAATATTGGTCCATACTTTTCTGCTTCAGTACAATATTTTGTAAAACCTTGAACTTTTCAAACTCTGCGGTTTCTTTTAAACACGCTTTTTTATTGTTCTTTCTACTTTGTTGCAAATCTAATTCATTGGTTTCGTTTTTATCCACAGGACTAGTTACTAATACCGTATTGTTATTAACATCGTCAACATTATCAATAGTATTAATGGTATCTTGATTAACATCAATTTTCTTTTCATTTATGGTTGATGTATTATTTACTTAATTTGTTATATACTCGAAAAAATATGGCTTTTCTTCCACCCAGCTTCCGAACTGCCTATACTGTTGTAATATAGAACTAGGTGGTCTTACATACGGAAATACTTCCGTTGGATACAAGGTTTTTTCATCGTCGGAAAACCCTAATAATTCTGTAATCGTTTCCTTCTCGTTACCTTTTTTAATATCATTTTTTATAATCTTTTGCAACAAGGAGTTTACCACTTTTAGGGCATATGGCAACACTTGTTTCGTCGCTATTTAATAACCTTGATGGATCTTGTAAAATATGCAATATAATTTTGTCCTGTAGGTATGTTTCCAAGTCTCAGAACCATTTCCGAAGATATTCTTTGGCGATTACATTTCTGGCTTTCTTAACACATTCTGGTTCTCTATAGGAAAGTTGAGGGTGCCTTCTAAGAAAAGCCCTGTACCATCTTCCTCTTGGTCTCCCGTTTTTAAACGGAGTTTCTCTCTTCTGTCGTAAGACTATAGTTTGCACGGAATCTAGAAGATCTTAATTTTTTACGTGAATAGCCACATTTTGCTTACTCCATAATCCATTTTGCAAGTTGACCTTCTTCTTCAGTAGAGAGTATTGTGCTTGGACCCATTCTACAAGTTCCCTCTTTCACGTACCCGTGCAGACGATCCTATGCAGTTGCTCTGGGAACACCATACATATTTTTAAACACATTGTAAATTTGTGATTTAGCTTTATCAGAAGAGCTATTACATCCTGAAACTGTATGTTATGACAAAAATCCAGTGGTCAGCCTTATGGCTGACTATTAACTTGCGACGTATATTAACCCAGTACTGGACCATGGTGGTATACAGGGTGTATCAGAAACAGGTACAAATATTTAAACCAGTAATAGATTGGCTCAAGTAGAATTCAATGGTACTATTCATTTTTCAAAAATCATTAAGTTAATTAATCATTAAGTACTGACCTACCTAATAGTATTGGTTTGTGGCAGGCGATAAGAAATTTTTTTGCACTTCTATCTTACTCTCTTTTGCATAACATGTCTTGGAACCCAAATTTTGTTATTATCCTGCGGTGCTCACACAATTTTGGGTCAAATTTTCAATTATTATTTTCTCATATCTTAAGGGTCCCATTGCCAAAGAAATGTTTTTTCTAGTTTGTATATATTATAATCTACCATCGGATTTAATATTTGCACCTATTTCTGATACACCCTATATAACGGATCCTGAATATATTTGTGTATCTTTAGATTATATTACTTAAGAACCACCTAAAATCACGAAAAGCTGATTCATAGTTACTTGATCTATATACTAATTACTTATCGTACTTAAAGTTCAAGAAACAGACAAATTACTTACCAAAGCTCAGTCGGCCACACAGCCATACACATTTGTACCAGCTACACTCACAGTTTTAAAGTTACGGACTTGCAACTTAAAAATGGTACGAAAAACATGTGGCCGATTACTAGTAAAGTAACATTTTTACAAAAAGTGCATTGGTATAGTTATTATATATATATATTTTTACTGCAGTGGGTGACTACTGGAAGTGGCTGAACTAAAGCACAGTTACCCTATGTGTTGGTGCGTTCTCTTTTTTATACGAGTCTTTTAATAAGAGTTCCAATAGCCAATACGCTAAAGATAAAAGTGAATTGATTATTTAAGATTAGAATTTTTGCTAGCTTGTGATGCAAATTCTTACGAAGCGCCACAAAAATAAATCTAATCAATATAAATATTCAGGCTTACATAAGTTTTTCCTCAACCACATTTTCTTTGAAAATGCCACTTCGTGGTAGACGACAGGTTCCAGTAACAGATATTGATTTACCTAAATGTCGCTCCAAAATTCTAACATCACTCATTAATACGAACAACCGCATTAATATCAAATGAAGCAAACACAAGAGGCTTTGTTGGTATTTCATTTCAGATACGATTTTCCAAACTGGGCGAGGTAAGATCTTTTACTGAATAAATTAGGCTCAAAGTAGAAATTTCTGTATAATTATACAATTTTATTATTTTTCACGAGGCTTCAAGGGAGAACTTTACCAAGTTTTGTTTGGATGAATTTAAAATTCTCTTAACGTCGCAACGGAACGTTTTCTCTTTTGCAAATGGTTAAGTAATAATAAACAATGGGGTTCGTTGACCCTTATCGGATTCTTACAGATACAAACTCGTATTTTTTTCTTTGCTACAAAATATTAAATTCTTAAAGAAAATCGTTTAGTACTATGTTTTTAAATTACTGCACTTACGCCCCTATCTCGAAACAGAACTGCGTCACTAGGATTCCTCAATGGTAAATGGCCTCAGCCTATATCAAAATTATTCGTCAAAGTTTACACATAACCCTACATTGTTTGCGAAATTGAAATTAATAAAATTATATCTTCTTCTTCACCAGCGTGGTCTAGTGGTGAGAGTACTGGACTGCGGCACGGAAGGTCGAGAGTTCAAATCCCCGAATCGATACCTGGCGGGCGGCCTAACTAGTCGCTTGAAATAATTGGGCACCTGCATTCGAATAAAGAAGGGGAAATAAAGTGGTTACAAATGCGTGATGCCCACCGTATCAGCACGTATCATGAATTTGGCATGCGACAACCGGATTTCAGGTGTCCTATATTGGCCAGTACTTTGGTGTTTTCGAAAGCAATTTTGTGGGATGATGTGCTTACGTGTTGTGCCAGTGATGAAGTCTTCTCGTTCTTTCGTACGGCATTTCCGTGTTCTTCTTTCCTCACGTTAACTCGTCTGTTTGTTTGGCCTGTGTATGTTTGATCGCAGTCCCGGCAGGGAATTTCATAGACACCTTGATTCTCCAGGGGTATCCTTGTTTTGGGGTTTCGTAGAATGGAGCTGATCTTTCTGTTCGTTGTGAATGTTGTTTCCACATTGTTCCTTCGTAGAATTCTAGAGATTCTGTCTGTTGTTCCTTTGACGTATGGCAAGTGGGCTTTGGATGCAGGTTTTTCTTTATCATCCTGTGGCTTCACTCGGCTGGGTTTAAGTGCGTCATTGATAGTTTGCTTCTTGAAGCCATTTTGTCGTAGGGCTGTTCGAAGTTTCTTCATTTCTTGGTCTACGTTTTCTGGGTCTGCGAGTCTCTGAGAACGGGTGACCAGGGTTTCAACCACTGGTCGAAGTTGTGCCGGATGGTGGTGTGCCTCTCCATGTTGCCAAATAACAAAGGTGTCGTCCACATATCGTACATACATACATACATAAGTAACTTTAAGTTAAGAATGTAAATATAAATTTGTTAATTTAATAAATAAAGTTTGTCAAAATGACACAGTGGTAATTATTACGTAAAAAGATGAAAAACAAATACACATCAAAAAACTCGATCGATAATGGTATGTACATACGTAGAATAATTAAAATAACTACAATAAAGCACTTAAGCAAAATAATAGAAAAAGGAGTCTGGTTTATAGAATAAATCGAAAAGAAGTGAAATGTTTTTCAGAGCAGTAACTTCCTCAATTTGGATTTTTTTCCGCTTACCGCTACATTGAAATTGTTGAGCATATTTAATAAATTTCTATTAAATATAATTACTGGTAGTTTATCAGTAATTCTCGGAAGAACTAGACAACTAATATCCATATTAAAATCATTGTAACAAGACATAATTTGGATATTTGCCTAATTATTTATGTTTGTAAGAGATTGACCATGACCTATCCCCTTTACTAAATGATTTATTTTTGTTGTACATAATTTTAATTTTTCGCAGAATTTGGCTGTAATAAAATGACTTTGTGAGCCGCTGTCTAACAAGACACGACAAGTTATAATATCATTATCGTTATCCCTTATTTTTATCAACGCTGTTCATAATAAAACTTGCGTTTTAAGAACTGATGCAACAACAACACCCTCAGAACTGTGATTGTTGATGGTGACGTCACGCGCAGGAACCAACTTGTCTGTATTCTCAGTGCTCTCCGACTGTATTCCACCAAGGTTTGATTGTTTTGAATCATTGTGCGATTCAGAATGCAATAGTTTGTTATGGGCCTTCTTACATTTTATACTCCTTTGTCCTTTACATTGCCACGACAGATGATTATGCTTCAAACAATTGTAATAATAATATTTTTGGACAAATTCTTTCACATTTATTGTATGCTCGTATTGTTGTTGTTGTCAATAATGCTGTTTTCTAAATATTGTGGATATTAGTCCCCTTGTCTAATAAAGCAACCGAGACTCATCGCAGAGCGGTGTCTTTAGAAAAGCGGTTCCGGGGGGAAAGGTAGTATTAATGAATGGAAAAAAAAGTAAGCTTTAGGACAATTAGGGCAGTGGGTCCGAATTTTCTCTCAAAACATAGGTTGAAAAGTCTTTGTAGATTGATCTATTAGCACTTTCTCCATATTTTATATGTAGCTTCTATAATTTATTATTTCATATTCACCTTCGGTTTTTTCATTTTTCGTGGGTTTAATGCTTTTTCTATTTCTGCTGAAGTTACATATATCTAAGATATCTTCCGAGTTTACATTATACACTTTTCTCTGTTTTGCTTGCAGTGGGATTTTGGTGCTGTGATTTATATAAGCTTTTTTATTTACAAAAAATACCTGAAGTATTTTAGTCATAATAGCATAAATAGTCATTTATTTCTAAATTAATATTCTGTTAGTGTTCACTTCTATTGAATATACATATATACTTAACGTTTAGCATAAAATTAACATACTATTTAAATTAACCAAGTTTCAGTAGTTCGTTGGACTGCAATGTAAAGCGACTTATGGAGAGGACTATTCATTATTGATTATGATAATATATTTCTTCAAATATATTTTTATAATTGAAATTTTTGAAAAAAACAATATTTTGTAAAACTGTCATCAAACCAAGTATTTTACTTACATATCCAAAAGTGTGGTACACATATTTAATATTACCTCTTTATTCAATTGTTACAAACATGGTTGAACCCGTACACAGAAAAAAAAACTTTGAACAAAACTGCTTGCAGTAATGGATTTTTAAAACATGGAAAATTCTTCACCTTTTGGATATAAGCTGTTCAAAGTTACAGTCCGCCATTGCAAATGTTGTTAATGGAGCAACAATGTCCATTAATTTTTTATACAGATCGCTGTGGCACACACAAAAATTACAATTGAGCACCGAGTTTCTGACTGATATGCAGATAACTTTTTTTTTTAGTAGAATGTCTTATACAGGGTGTCCCAACTAAAACAATCCATCCCGGATAACCTTGTAAATGATCAAATTTGAAAAAATAGACGGGACCGGTCAACAATAGTTTGAAGAGGGTCGTCTTTTACCATGTAAGTCATCCACGCTTCTTCATACCCCGTGTGTGTCCCCCTCCCAACCGCCAACCCCAAAATTTTAAATGACAAGGTGTGCCGACTGGTTTATCCGATCTTTGTATAATTTAGAATTTTTGTGCAATTCTGTCGATTGGTTTTCAAGAAATGGCATTTTGAAGTTTCAGATATGTATGAGAAATGGGTACTGGTCAATTATATCATAAATTAGAACATGGTTTGGGACCCATATTCTTGACCAGTGCCCAGTAAACATTAAAATATGCAGCAACAAAACAAAATAACAAAATGTTTGTTTTTAATTGTATTCGTTTGCAAGAAGTGTGGAAGATTATCAAATGTGATTTTTTGTAAAACGTCCGAATTCTTTAAGTTTTAGATAAGACGATAGTAACTAACAGGATACGTTTTTGTCCTAAATATTTGCTCAAGGTCCTGCAGAGTGACCAGCTAGATCACCTGATCTCACCTGACTATGATCTAGGCTACTGAACCAGATTCTCAGAAAGAATTAAGAGCCAGATTGGGGTTGGTGGTGGTGGAGGCTAGGGGATGAAGTAGGGTAGATGACTTACATAGTAAAGGATATCCCCCTTCATACTATTGTTGACCTGTCTCCCTGATTTTTTCGAATTTGATCATTTACAAAGTCATGTATGGCAGACTGTTTTAGTTGGGACACCCCATATATTTTAGCATGTATTAGAAGAATAATTTATTTTAAACAAAAGTAAGAACTGTCAAATAGCGAAAGTTTATTAATTATTTAAAATGTAGTTGAAAACTAATAAACCTGTTGCAATTAATAATATTTGTATTAATTTATTAATACAAGTTCAGCAAATTTTTGACGAGTCGTCTGTTTCACCATACATTATTTGTTGATTATGATCTTTTAATTAATAGATCATCGTAAAGTGGTTTTTCAACAAAATGGAGCTCCGCCTTATATTACACGCAAACTAAAAATTTATTGCATAAGACGTTATACTTTCCAATAAGTACTATTGATAGCCTATACGTTAATCACACTAAAATTCATTTTATACTGTTTTTATTTACCTACTCAAAATGTCGAATAATTGCCAAACAAACTGAGACTAGCAGTTAATTAAATTAACGATAGTAAAATGTATTTCATAAATTACCACAATACCACCACAAATTAAAAAGATATGCTTTTAAGTAACCCCATAGAAATTTAATGGTGCTAAATCAGGTGAACGCGGAGGCCATTTATTAAGTTCGTTAGTTTTATTCATCTAAAAACTTCGTAAATAACACAGTTACTAATAGTGCACACTCAACTTTGATTAACCTGAACAGTCCTTACTGCAGCCAGTTTTTTATTTTTCTTGTATAGTTAAAAAGTTGATGGAATCCTAGTTTTCTGTTGACTCTGCGAAGATAGTATACAGTAGCTGAACAATTCTGATTTTCTTATGTGGACTTTTATATTTAAAATGTATTTTTTAAATTCCTGCCTTAACTGTTAAACATCCTGGGCTGTATTTTTACACGACAAGTTATTTCAAGAGCATTAGTTGCAAAATAATCGACATCAAATCATTGCAGATTTGCACTGGTTCTGTTAATAATAAAGTTACAGTACCTTGAAATATCATCTGAACATCATTTCAATGAATTGTTTAATCAGTAGGAAACAAATCAAGATTTATTATCAACATAGGATCAATGTCAACTAACGAAGACGAATGAAACTGCTCATTGAAACTTAATGATTCATTCAGTGACTGATTATTTTACTTCAAACACATAGTGGCATGCAAAGCTATATATAGCTTACATTACAGGGGACTTCGTCACGTCACGATTCTCCGTGAATGCCAGTACTTTTCCATTGCACCGGGAACCTCTGGGAGGGGCAACGGCTGAAGGAAACGCAGTTGTTCAACGAATTATATTTATTTGGAAAATTAACACGTTATAAACTGTATTCTATAATTATAATTAAACTAAATGACAAGATTTTTAGTACATACAAACTTATTCGCAAAAAAATGGAATATTACATTTCGGCAAAATTTTGCAAACTAAGTACTAGGCCAAAAAATTTGATTAACATTATGATTATATAGGAAGAGTAAAACAAGCAGATCATTATTATTAACACATTTTCTAGTTTATTATTCAAAAAACTTAATTGATCATAAATTGCTTATTTATTTATATAATATATAAATAACAGAAACCATACTAATACTAATAGTTTAAATATTCACCTTTCGTTTCGAAAAGTGCTTTTTTCAATCAGTATCAAAAATTATTCTTTAAGCTATAAAGGGAGCGTTTACAAATTTTTCTACGCGCTCCCAATGTTTGTCTAGACATAAATTTTGTGTAAAAATTTGCCTATTCAAGCTTTCTACGTTATTGTACTTAAATATTCGTTAGATATGATTTGAAATCTATTTGGAATGTGCTACTGGTGGACTTAGCTGACTGTCCAAATTTGCAACAACGGTGTTATATTCAATTATAAATTGATTTACATTCAACTAACATGTAATTATGCAAAGCGTGAACATATTATAGACATTCCGCAGAATATAATTGCAGTCTTATTATAAAAATTACAAAATCAAATAATTAACAGCTACCAGCTTAATATAATAAAGAATCGACCGTACTAACCTTAACACTTATTAAAGCCTTTAAATAATTACTCAAACTACATACGATATCACAGGGCACTTTTGATGCTAACCTGAACACCCTACGTAGTTGTTGGGCAGCTACGGTCGCAGGAGCCATCACACCTCGGGTAAGCACTAGGAATCCGGATGCTGCTCTGGAGGAGATGCAGCACCCATACACCCCTTTCATGAGCTGGTGCGTTCATTATCACTGTCTTTACTCCTCAAAGAGCGTTTGAGTTTGTCCAACAACCTATTGTGGAATTTGTTGAGGCTGTTTTGGGAACTCGATTTCGGGGGTGACGAAGCAACACTTTTGCAGGGGCTCTGAAGACTACTCTGGGAAGTCCTGGAACTGTTTCTCGAATACTGTCGAGACATGTTTGCGGGAACACTGCGGTGACCCGGAGATCCCACTAGGAAGTCTGAACCCGGCGAAGTTGACAAGCTGGGCCCCTCGGATTTGCATTCCGACACTTTTCTTGACCTGCACGACTGGGAGTTGGAACATTCAGACACCCTCCTGTTGCGGTTGCACTTGTAGATGTTCCAGTCATTCTTGACTACGGGCATCATAAAAGCCATGGTTGTTGATTATTTATGCGGTTCAATTCGAGTTTGCACTAAAGACACCGGATCTCGGTTATCAGCACTTACAAACTTTTAGACTTTAGTAGAACTACCCCAACATGTGGTTAATTCTAGAATGTCGCGGGAAGCTTTTCATTTTGCTTATATGTCACACAACAACGTAGTGTACTATTATCCAAGGCCTGATTGGTTGACGTTCGTGGTGGGGAGAGCACACCTCAACAAAGTTGACCGAATGTAAACATTGATTATACTAGCGACATAAACGTAAACAAAAAGAACTATAAGTTTGCACTAGCCGGCAATAGAGGGCGCGTGTTTGCACAGGGTTTAAAATTATGACGTGTCTAGAGATTCGCATAACGGTAGTGTACTAGTCGGTTACAGTACCTACTATCTTTTGATTTGATTTGAACCCAGTGGCGGCTCGCGGGTAAAAAATAGGTGAAGTGCTATTATAATAACCCTAATAATAGCAAATAGAAAAAATATAATTCGATGTCAACTTACCTAGTTTTTGTAGACCAAGTTTATCCTTCTGTCCTTTAATGCAGCAAAAGTATTTATTATGTCTTGCTAAAATAATTTATGTTTCATTAATTCTAATAAGAGTTCTTTTTGAATTGAAGTATTTGCTAAAGAAGAAAGCCTATATTGAGATACTGCATTTCTTGAGTACGTTTTTTTCGTTTAAGGAACAAAAACTTCTTTCCACTGATGCACTTGTCGGCGGAATAGTTAATATGAGATACATAAAACAGTTTGCAGGCTTCGGTAAAAATTTCTTTGTTCTCACTGAGATTTTCTAGTAATTCTTGGGTCTGTAGATTGCGGTAGCTTTCATCGGCATAAAGAAGATTTAATTCGTTTTTAAGACGCTGTCTTTTTGTAAATATTTTGCCATAAAATTGACCTAAACTTTCAAATGCTTTGACATGAATTGTAACTTATCGCAGTCTTGACACCTTATTTCCATTTCCATTACAATGTGATCCAGTACCTCATAAAACAAAATTCTATATTTTCTTCCAACGTCATTATTTGTAAGGCTAGCGTATTCCCTCTTAGGGCACTTAGAAATATCGATTGGTGTTATTTCTATTTCCTTAGTCTTTTCGAAGAGTGTATCAAAGAAATCGTGATTATTTTTCCTCTTTAATAGTTCAATAGTTTTATTTATTTTTATAAAAATTAATATTTAATGATTTCTTTTGGAAAACATCAAATAATATGTCAGTGAGAGATAAAATATTAATAAATACTACAGCCAAAAAAGTGAATTCAAAATTGTTGAAATTCTATAAAAACCGACGGTCAAACCCGCATATGAAGTTCAGTGGCTATTTGCGATTGAACTCTTCACTTGCGCGATTCACCGTGAATCAATTGTAGATATTGACGTAGGCGTTACCATGGCAACGGAGGTATAAGCGCAGAGTTAAAATACGTTTGAGGCTGACTCTTCACTACAGTGATTGTAGCTAAGATTTTTTACTGTGTTCACGCTCGACGGACTGCATTTAAAATTTAAATTTTAAATACAAGAGGACAAGAAAAAATGTAATGTGTTTGTTTTCACTAAGCTTATTGTATCTACGAGTATGTATGCCCTAAATAACGGACTCCTAATACGTATAATGTCAATACATAATTTGTTATGTAATTTAAATACATATTCGCAACTGAATAAAAATTTTAGGTGAATAGGCACTTCACCTATTTCACTTGGCGAGCCGCCGCAGAAAGAAACTTTTATAATTTAGTGTTGATTCAAAAATACATATATCCAGATAAGGTAGTTAGTACAAAACTAAGGAAAACACTTTACAATCACCACTTTCTGATTTAAGTCCTACATTTAACAGCAAAGGTAGACTAATAAGTGTAAGTAAGTAATTACTAAGGGATTTCAGCAATCGCGAGTTAAGTAGGTAATGTAATAAAAAGTCACTTCTACAAAAATATAGACATATCCTTTTTCTCGAAACCTCATTCAATTATGATACTAAAATGTACTAAAAGTCCTTTTACACACCGCGCTCAAAATAACCAAAGGGTCAAAATTAAATGGACAAGAAGACTTACTTCTTTCTTTACATTGTCGTTCCACCAAGCCGTTTGCTTTCTGTTTCTATTTATTTTTAATGTACCACATACTTCTCCCCCTGCACAGATTATGATATTTCTGAAGGTTTCCCACGCTTCCTCTACATTATAATTTTTAATTGATTTTGCCTTGTTTATCAACTCCTCTACTTTATTACTGTACTTATGCGCTACTTCTCTATTAGCTAATCTATACGTCCTTATTGTCTCTTTACTAGTATTTTTTCTTCTTCTTGCTTAGTATCAGGGTCCTGGCATCCTATTGTCGTTTTCACTTTTAGGAGATAGTGATCACTGTTTATCTCAGGACCCCTCTTAACTCTAACACCTTTTATTTCTCTTCTATACTTCCTACTGGCTAGTACATAGTCTATTATTTAATGTTTACAACTATTAATTAATTAATTAATTAATAAAGATGTATGGTGGTAGCTCGGTTGGTAAAGCGTTCGCTTTCTGAGTTAAACATCGATTCTGGCTTGGGTTCGAAACCGAAGCATTACTATGCAGATTTATAAAAATTTTGTCTGCAACCCACCATACACCATTTGCCAATCCGGCTTGCAAACATGGAATCTTAATGCTAAAAAGAGTCTCTGGAATTTCTGTCGTTCGGATTCGACCTTAAACTGTAGGTGCCCCGTGTTTCTAACTTAGCGCTGAGGAAAAACACGTTGCAGAGAAGATGCCGATGTCCAGCAGTGGGACGAAAAGGCTGTCAATAATGAATGATGAATTAATTAATACATACTTTTTATTATACCTGCATCATAATCCTTGTTTATCGCGCGTGCTTTAAAGTTGTTAATTAATACATACTTTTTATTATACCTGCATCATAATCCTTGTTTATCGCGCGTGCTTTAAAGTTGCTAAGTAACAATGAGGTAATCAACTTCTTTGTTTATATAGTGATAATGAAAATAAAATTGATCACAAGAGTCAAATCACAAAAACATCAAATATACATAGCAACATAAACAGCAGATGCTAAGCAATCTCCAATATTATTAATATTGGTGCACATCACACAGACTACTTTATAAAATGAATCAAAATCAAAACACCGCTTTTCAACTCTATTGTATAGACTATGCTCTTAAACTCGTCATGCGTGCTTTAAAGGCTTCATTATACCCTAGTATCATAATATACTGTTTAACGATATTATTTATGATTGAAAGAAACTAATATTTACATAATAAAGATTTAAAATAACAATTTTATATAGGACGAAAAATTGAAAAGGTATTTTTCCGAAGCAGAGAAAAAATAAAACAACCCCAAGACGATCTTGAACCCTGTCATTAAAGCATTAGAAGCAGATAAAGATTGAAAACAAAGTCGTAATAAATTTAATCTTCTTTTTGTTTCTTCCTGTATTTGAATATATGTCCTGTTACATCCCTTATTCTTTCTCTCTTCATTTTCTACGGGGTCTTCCCAAAGATCTTATGGCTTTTACTCTATATTGTCATATTTTCTTGGGCATCCTCTATTCTTCCATTCTTTGTATGTGTTCTCTCTAATTGTTTCTAAATTCTTCTATTAATTCGTTGATACTGCGCACTCCTAGCTCCGTTCTTCAATTCGCGTGTAGTCTGCTGCTCTTTTAAAAATTGCGTCTCTGATGTTTGTACTATTTGTTCATTTGCTTTTGTAAAATGTAATGTCCAGTTTTCACTTCCATATGTGCCGCACAGTATTGCCATTGTTTTATAGAACTTAACCAACGTATCATTTCTAAGTTTATTTCTCAAGGTACTATATACTGTGCCCCTGATATACATACATAGTTAGATTTTTCAATCTTATTGTGTATGTCTGTTTCTCGTTAATATTATATGGTTGATTTAAGGAAATTAAATGCTGTTACTTCTCCTATTGCATTACTATTTTTGATCGAATTGTCTCATCTCTCCTGAATGCTATTACTTTTGTTTTTTATGTTGATATTATTAAAGTATAAGATTCTGCTATTTTATTTAATTCGTACGTAAATTTAATAAAGAAGAAACTGCTAAAAAGAAACATGCTGACAATACCATACAAAATGATTATGAAAAATCCGAAGATACTATAGTTCTTACGCTGGGCAATTTTCAGTTTCGGATTAGCGCTTTATTTGCACAGCACAAACTGAACGCATTTCTGTCTTTTTAAAGAAATATATAGATAACACAAATTCACCATCAACCATTCAACCTCTGAAACATTTTAAATACTGCCGAAAACAGATTTAAGTTGTGACGTTTGGCTGCATCTGCGCGACATTCTTCAAGTATCTCTGTTTCTTTCTATTAAACGTGTCAGCCGACAGAATACGTCGTACGTACACTGTTGGTCTTGTTTCGTTCGCAGATGTTACTACGACATACGTCTTTGTCGGAAATATGAATCTGCAAGCAACTAACAAAGATAGAAATGCGTTCAGTTTTTGCTGTGCAAATAAAGCGCTAATCCGAAACTGAAAATTGCCCAGCGTAAGAACTATAGACTATAGTTCTTACGCTGGGCACTATAGTCTATAGTTGAAGAGAATTTAATAAATTATGTTTTTTAAAGTAATTCCTTAGATTGTTTATTATTTCTAATATGCAAATACTTTTTAAGGCCCCCGTAAAGTTTACCGCCAGAGGCCCCCAGCCAGGTTAATCCGTCCCTGGGGATGCCTATTAATTTCATTACTTTATTCCAATATTGTGTTCTGCAACTCATTCTGGTTTTGTATTGGCTGCTGGAAAATAGAGTTCTTTAAGTACGACCACAAAAAGAAATCATACATATGGCATTAAAGTTAATATATTGAAAGTCTTTGAAAACAAGATACAAAATTTACATTAATTCAAAATGAAAATTTAAGCCATAGAATTTAGAAATACTTAATATTATTAGTTAGAACAGATTTACAGTAAATTCTGAATTTATAACTAGGAATGAGCTTTATAAAGTAAATTTGATTTTGATAACAACAGTATGCTGTCTTTAATAATTACTAAAACATTAATTTGCAGATAATTCAAATTATCATTAGCATTTGTGTTAAATTCATGAATTACGGTATAGGAGCCACGACTACGCTTTGTGCCTCGCTAGTCGCTACTTTACTTCAACTGACAGTGATATTTGAGGTTATGAATTAAAAAAAAAACGCCACTTAATGCCAAAAGGCGCAAAATTGTAAATAAATAAGTTTATCTGGTAATAACCAACATGGAAAAAGTAAATGAAAAACCTAGTATTGTCATAGTGAGCAGCAGTAATACAAAACCGAAATCTCTGATCAAGTTAATAACTGGTGCACCCAACATTTCTGAAGATAATGAAGCTAATAAAGTGTGGCACCCTTGGCAAATTGACACCAAATACTATACAGCAAATGTTAATATTTACGGTATTACTGAAAATTTCGTTCGAACTGATGAATTTAACGATACAGTAGAGGCAATTATTATTCACATGGACAGTAATAAAGAAACGGGCTTGGTTGACCTAGAAAAATGGGCAATAATGGAAAGCGAGTGTGAACCAGAAATTAAATTATTGGTTTCAAATTATTGTACACCCGAAACAAAGATAACAAAAGCCAAAGCTACTGAGTGGTGTTTAAAACGTGGTTTTGAATTGATTGAATTGTATCCTACAATTAAAAAGTGTAGTAGTGATACCGAAGAAGTTGAAATAATAAAAGAGAAGACTGGGGTAGATCGTATTATAGAAGCAGTGCAGACTCATGTATGGCCAAATTTAATTATGAAGCATAAGCAGAAAATTGGAATAAGCCAAGTGAATCAAGATGATTCCAATGGAAAGCAAAATTTGCCTGACACAAGTAGTAGCAAGTTACAGACAGAGCCTTTGGACTTGGATGATTCCCTTTTAAGTGACTTTTTGACCGACGAGGGTGCAGACGATTTTACAGAGCTATTTTCACAATTACATATGATCAAAGAATCCATTAAATCGATGCCAACCAGTCAAAGGAAACAATGTGCAGAACAAATGGTAACAGCTTTTTGGCGAGCTATAGGGGGTGATGAAGAAGAAATTACAGATATATAACTTCCATTGTATCCGTATTAGTAAAATATGTATAGAACATAGTTGATATTAATGTTTATATAAATAAATATTTATAAAATTTAGACATTTGTATTATCACATAAAGCCGGGAGATTCTGTTTTACAAATTAAATAATCATTTAATCATTGCCTGTAATGGTAATCATGACTTTTCAACATAGACTGTAATTTCTATAGTTAATAAATATTTTCAATGTAAAGTAGTGTAATTTATATTTTAACACTTGAATGTCGCACTGGTCTTGTGTAACCAACATGCTTGCAATATCTGCCCCTAGATTTAGCTGCTGAAAATTTCCAGTTGGTCCATTACAGTAATGTTATATTACATATAATTTACTACCCAATATTTCCTTGGTCTACAGAAGCTAATATGCCAAGGAAGAAATTGCTGTTTACACGGTTACATTTTTCCTTTATCAATGTTATCATTTGGTATGACTTATTGATTGTCTGAGTATATTTTATAGAAATATGAAAACAAATGTAATTAGCCCAACGGAAAAATTTATAAAAAAAATATGTACTCCATACACTCCATCAGATAATATTGAAAATAGATGAAAAATACAAGTTGTATATACAAATTTAAATAGATGCTATTGATAAAATAAATATACCTTTATTACATAGCAGAATTAAAATTAAATATGATAATATTTAGTCTCATCTTGTATTGAATTGTTCAAGCCAAATGTTGGATTAAATCTATCATACATTGGAAAATACATACAAGATGATTCATAATGTACGGAGGAGACTGAATTATTAAAGTATTAAAAATTATTTTATAATGCTCAAAGTGGATACCAATCCACTAATTAAGGGCTGCTGATTATTTAATAAAAATAGAAAATGGAAGAAATTTACTTAAATGTCAGTACAGTTAAACGTCAAAATTGAGACATATTGTTAACCTTTTTTGCACTCGTACTAATTTAGATATACATATTGCTCATTGCTGAATATATTTGTTTATTAGGATAATAAAACATATTCGTCACAAAATTTTAACTTCTAACTTTATTTGAAAATTCACAAAATAATAACAAAGCAAAATGTACATTTCTTGACATTATCTTAATATTTTTTGTTTTTTCAAATATTAAGTACTTTAAAAATGCCACATGTCATTATTGAAATAATGAAAATAAGCTTCATTTAGTTTAAAAAAAGAATATAATGATTTAAATCAGCTCAACATCACCATCAATATGTATTCACTTACAACGACACCTCACTTGGCTCACAGGTGGTAACTCTCAAGAGAATACACCAAAACTAATGCGCATTCATATGAGCATAAGAGAGTACTCTATCGAAAGGTACCGAAAACGACCAAGCTTGAAATAAAAAAATTACACAGTTATAGCTGAAATAAGAATTTTTAGATCTGTGAGACCCCGTGCGACTACTGGAAGGTTAAGTGGTCAATTTGGATAAAATGGCTAATTATAGTAACGAGGAATACGTAGATATTATTATTGTTTATGGAACGACTAAAGAATTTAGGTATTTTTTGCATAATTTAATATAAAGTAACAGCAATAAAATTTTTAAGAACTACTTACATATGTTTGCATTCTTTCTCATACTGTAACTTTCTGATTATTGGGTTTTTGCCAAAACTTTATTTTGGCCAGCACCAGCTACCATTTCAGTTTCCTCTGTACATTATAAATCACCCTGTATATTTACATGCATTATCAAACAAAAGTTTACAAATAATAATAAAAATTGTGGTTATTTGAGGAACAATACCCCTTAACAGTCAAAGTGTTATTTTATTTTATTTTATATAACACATTTTTGCAAACATTTCATTTTCTACGAATGTGTTTAGGAACCTAATTATTAAGTTAAGGGTTTATTTATTTTTTATTTTATGACTAATGTTTAGTTTGTTGCAAGAACAGTTTTCATGTGCACATATTTACTTTAGTAACTGAATTACGTATTTTCATATGATATACATTGCACAGATAATTAAAGTTCACTGGAACAGCAATGATAAGCGCAGAAGATATACCATATATTTTATGTTCTTACCCTAGAGGAAACTGATAGAGCATTTTAAAATTTTGCTAATGGTTTTACTACTACTACTCTAAAGGGGAATACTGACATGAGGCGTTTTGTTCCATCAAGGCAATACTTTGATTCATAAATTTCTAGTTGTCATCCATAATGCAAGATCAAAATTTTAAGTCACTTCCCTTATTATTTAGATTTGGTCTCTAGTGATTATGATTTATTCCTAAAATGTAAAGAATATTTGTGAGATATGTACGAGGATTTCCAATGATGGAAAAGTTGGTTGTACAGAATTTTAGATTGATGTACCTAACGACAAAGCTGTAGTACAGATGGAATTAATGAGGCTAAAAGTTTTTTCAATATTATTATTATTACAATGGCTCAGACTAAATACATACTGGGGTTTTTAATTTCACCATCAGTAAACAACGGTTTCAACAGTTCACATTAGAATACTATATGAACGGATATGTAATTTTAAACTACCTAGGCAATTTATTTTTTATTGTAAAATTTTTGAAATTATAGTGCATAATTCTATTATGCCTCAGTGGAGGGTATACACAACTTTCTTACCAAATGCAATAGCAGCTAATAGGGCCAGGGCCTAAGTAAATCAATTTAGAGCTTTTTTCAAATGCAGAAAATAGTTCAAATTTTTTACACAGTTTGGCTCTTTTACTACAGAAGGCTCTCGCTACGACACTTAATTGTTTCGGGCTTGGGAAGCAATTTGATGCCTCAGTTATCTGCCCCATAAAACTTTGCTGCTGCACTTTCGATAATAGGTATTTCCGAGCTTTTTTGGAACCTGGAATCGAATCTGTTAAAACGGCCGTTTGAATTAGAATCTTGTAGTGACAAGGTTTATTTCTATAAATATGCTATAATTTCTAAACACGGAATGTTGGAGACAAAAATAATATTTTTATTTTCAAGGAAAATTCTTCCAGATCTTCATATTTACACTCAGGGGTGGATGGGGAACCGTAAACCGGCCCGGGAAATAGGAGTTGATCGGCCCAAATTGCCCCAAATCCACAAAGGCAAGGCAATAACAACGTTAATACAGAAATTATTTATTAAAACACATTACACATTAGCCTTCTGTTAGATTTCTATGTACATATTATTCATGTAATAATTGCACGATATCTACATCAAAGAAAATGCATCAAAGAAAATCTTAGAACATAGTAGCAAGAAAATGCAAAATTAAGAATAATAATGATTTTTTTTAAAATGGCGTAGTTTGTGCTAAACTGTTTATTACGACTTCATTGTCTATTTTACACAAATATTTTTTTCAGTGTTCATCAACATAAATGATTCTAAGTGGCTGTCTGACAACCTATTTCGGAGTTTATTCTTAATATATTTTAAAACTGAAAATGAACGTTCGCATTCTACTTGAGAAATGGGCAATGTTAATAAGTAATGGTAGGCTGTAGCAAGTACAGGATAAAATATTGCAGGTGGCAACTCTAAATCGGTCAAGAGCCTGAACCGCTTTTTCGTCTTTTGTGCTTTCGCCAGGCATTCGTTTCACTAATCTATTTCTTTGTTCAGGTAAAGATTTTTCAATAACTAAACAATTGTCTTCTATTTCTGGGTGTTCATTTACCCAAGCAATAAAATTGTCTGCGGTTTTTCTCATTGGCGGCTTGTACTAAAGGGCACAAGGGCACGTGCCCACCCAACCACCAAGATAAACACAGAAAGGAATTCGCATGTAATTCGGTGCATTATTTTAATTTCATTATTTTAACGATGGTATCAAATTTTCCTTCCGCACCACAAGCACGGCTAACAGCCTCAAAACTATTTTCCGGGGAACGCTCTGATTTGTTCCCCATGTAGAGGTGATTCGGTTGGCTATCGGTTATCTTCGCTATACGCGATATACCAGGCGAATGGGGCACCGAGCGAAGCGTTCCCCATTTAAAGTCAAGGTTTGACTTTCGACCGTAGTGTTTTGTTTTCGCGCAATCGCGCGTGTGAATTCAAAGACGAACGTGACGTTTTTTCAATGATGGAAGTTAATTGTGTGTTAATCGTTTAAAAAACCCGCTATCATTTGAGGAAAAACTTTTAATTAAGAAGAAAGGAAGGCCTATTCCTGATCTTCAGATAAACTACAGTTCGACAAGTAAAACCCGAACGTACAATAGAAAATTCAACAAGAATATCTATGAAAAATACGATTGGATGTGCGGATGTTCAGTAACAAATAAACTGTTTTGTTTTATGTGCTTAATTTTTAAAAAAGAGGTTAGTGCGTGGAATAAACAAGGGGTGAATGATTTAAAACACATTGCAGAGACGGCAAAGAAACACAAATCTTCCGTTTCTCACATGAATGCGTGCATGGATTTTAGTGTTTTAGGCAAAGTGGACATCCGTGAACAACTAGAGGGTGCTTATTTGCTACATAAAATTAAGTACAACGAAGACGTGGAAAAAAATCGTCATATTTTGCGCCGGTTAATTATGTGTATTAAATTTTGCGGCGCCTTTGAACTGGCGTTGCGAGGTCACGATGAAACATTAACGTCAGACAATCCAGGAATTTATTTAGGGTTAATCAACTTTGCTGCCGAATTAGACGCTGTGCTTGCAATACATATGAAAGGTTCACAAGTGTTTAAAGGCGACTCAAAAACTATTCAGAACGAATTGCTAGATGCAATGTTGCAAATTTACAAGCAGGAAATATTAAAAGAAATTAAATCTGCAAATTTCATTGCTTTGGAGGCCGATGAAACTACAGACGCTTCTAATCATCAGCAAA